>CM022489.1:4140458-4275895 GCA_011952105.1 Coreoperca whiteheadi | reverse complement strand
ATAAATAAGAGGTGAAGTGAGAGAGAGAGGGTGAGGCCGGGCGCTCCCGCCCCCCCCCCCCCCCCCGTGGGCCGGGGGGGGGGGGGGGGGGGGGGGGGGGGGGGTGCCCTCACATCCCCTCACATCCCCTCATGCATGCCTTCGCCACACAAACAAATTGTTTGAGGAGCCGTGCTCGATGTTATTGCAACAGAGCAGAAATCAAGGGGCAGGATGTGAGAAGGGTAGGAAAAATTGCAGTAGGAGAGCAGCTAGAAAGGATGAGCGGATTTATGATAAACATATTAGATGAGTGGGCAAGAACAGAGCGAGACGAGAGGAGGGAACACAACGGCAACGGCATATTACACTCCCAAGCGTGGGAAATCTCCTGGTGTGGGTCCCTTGTGAAAAAGGAAAACTGTGCTATCTAGTGACTCTCAGTTCCTCAGGGTTCACATCCTCTGTCCTCTCAGGATCACACTCAGGCCTGGAAGAAAAAAAAGAAAAAAAAAAGGCTTCACATACTGAATATCTGCTGCGTCTTTCATTTTCCAGATGAAAGCTGCATTTAACTTTGCCACGTATGTATGTCAGTGATGAGTAGCAGTTTTAGTCTCTGTATGACTGATATATTCTTGCAGCGAATGCTCTGGAAAGTGTCCCGACACAGTATGAAGGCTCAAGAATCCCACTTAAATACAGGTTTTATTTCATTTGTTTCCAACTCCCATTAGACTGAAGCCCTAAGCATGGCGAATAGCCAACAGCATAAGAAGTGGTGGAATATAGGTAGTAAGTACATTTACTTATGTACTGTACAATTTTGAGGCATATACAGTGTGTATATTATATATATATACACACTGTATATGCCTCAAAATTTTCACACTGTATATGCCTGTATATGGCTCAACATTTTCAGCCATATACAGTGTGTATATTATATTATATATATACACACTGTATATGCCTCAAAATTGTACTATAGAACTTGGTAGAGACCCCTAAGCTTGAGGATGGCACATACCACCCCACGTTGGGGGGGTGAGAGGGGGAATGTGTATATATATATCTCACAGGTGCCATTTTATGTGAAATGCAGAGCTTTTACTTAATGGAGTGTTTCTGAATTGTTGAATTAGATCCTTTACTTAAAAAGTAAAAGTACTGACTACTTCATCCACCACTGAGTATAAGTCCTGTCATTCTCAAACTGCACAGCACATTGTGTTCATAACAAGGCAACGTACTGCACTTAATAGAGTAGAGTTAACTTAAAATATCCACTAATAGAGAAATGAACAGAAGACAAAGAATAAATGGGGCAAATATTTAGATGACAATAGGAGAGATACCAGAAGGACAAGTGCACTTTTAGCTCTACTGAAACGTTCCGTCACACACTCTGGTTTTAAAATGTTACGCGGTAACTGAGCTTTCTTTGGATGGGAATGCAGCCGTGTGTTGCTGCATAAAAATCCACTCTGTGCACATGCGGGTTCGGATGGCTATTTCATGTCAGCTAACCTTTTTAGTTTTTAGTTTTGCCTAAGCCTTTCCCGGCGTACATTGTGATCTGCGGACGCTCCCCAAATGATCTTCTTGCCATATGTGTGTTTATTTAGGTCATCGCTTTGAACTCTTGGACGATCTCGAACGCACATCTGCCAGATCTAATCGCATGTGTTTTACCAGAATGCCAATGTTGACATATTTCTGTTGTAGACGCTTCAATAATTAAGACCAGATGTTTGCACAATAACAAAGCTGGCCTTGCAACACATGTCTTGATTCCGAGATGTTTCAAATAGAACCAAAAAAAAAGCTCATTCATTCCCTAACTCGCGCTGAACTGTGAAGTGTTTGTTCATATTTTCATTATTTACTGCTCTGTGCCTCATGTATGCGCTCTGGATCAAAAGCCAACTATTGTAATTAAAAAGTGACCCAGGTCGGACAGTCACTGCTTATACATGTGGATTTTCAAAGTGGGATTAGGCAGCACTTATACTGACAGAGTTCAAGTGAGGCCAAAACGTTAATTGCGATGAATTTATATTTTGTTGCATAAGTGCTGGCTAATCCCACTTTGATAGTCCCAAAAAAATGCAAAGTTATGCAATGTGGCAAAGGTCAGCAGTCTGGAAAATCATGACAGCATCTCCCATAATCTGCATCAGCGAAGTGGTTAAAGCTCAGTGACGAGCAGAGACCAACAGAATCGGTGGGAAACAGCTAAACTACTTGTTTAGTCTTGTTGTCGCGACGTTAGGATTGTCATTTAGGCTTTTATGTGCATTCTTTATGACATTTCTTAAACTTTTTCAAATGAGTGTTTTAATGTTGTTTGTCTGGATTTTGTCTTTATCTTTGATGTTTCAAGTTTTACACGTTACATCATCCTGCCTACTATGTCTGACACATTTCCATCATAGTGATGTCAATTAATGTGCATCGCCCCTGATAAATAAACAAAGTACCATGACTGGAGATGCTCTCCAGGTTTGGCAGGTCGTAGCTTGCCAATGCCATCTTATTGAATTACTGCTGTACATGATATATTAATTCACATTAGCTGGTCGTTCAGTCAGTTTTTAACCTCATGTAATGACGAAAAGGTGAAGCAACTTGACTAAAAGTCAATAAAAGACTGCTGCTTTGATTCTACAATGTGTGGTATGTGGACACCTGTGTTCCCATGTTTTTGTGTACTTTTGGTCTAAGCCCGTTTTTCATGGTTCGGCCTCTTAGTTCCAACTAACAGAAATCTTAATGCTAAAGAATACAGTTTCCAACCCTGCCCAGTATCCGTAGGAATTACAACCGTATTGGACAATTCCACGCTTCATTATTTGCATTGAATGTCAACCTTCAGTGCAAATGCACAAAGTCGTGTGTCCTTGATGGAGTGAGGCAAAAAGGAAGGGCGTAGAGGTTGGTTTGGTGGATGGGAATGTAGCACGTCTGGGTTTCATGCAGGGAGGGGTTTTGCAGAATCATCTAATATCTGCATTCTTGTCTGGCAATAGGGTTGCCCAACACAAAATGGAGCTGATCAAAACCAGTTCCATGAAGACAAGCTTTTTCCGGTGTTAGTGTGGAAGAACTTGACTGGCCTGCACAGATCCCTGACCTCAACCCCATCCAACACCTGTGGAATGAACTGGAACACCAACTGCAAGTCGCGTCTTATCGCCCAACATCACTGTTGGACCTCAGTGGTGCTCTTGTGGCTTGATGGGAGAAAACTCTGCCATGCTAGAGGCGTGGAGGCTGTTCTATCACCATATGAATACCCATGGTTTTGAAATTATCATATTCAGGTGTAATGTTTCAGTGTCCACATAGTTTTGGCCATGTGTACTTTATTTATTCAAATGGGGGACTTTGGGAAATGTAAATCTATTGTAATGGCATACTGTATGTTGCAGAAACTTTCATGTCTGATCTGTCTGAGACTGCATCGGTGTCTGAGATCTTATTGAGGCAAAAAGATCACCAGATCAAACCTCCTCTTGAAGCGCTCCTCAGTGCCTTAACCCCTCCTCAGTGTGTAAAAGATATAATGTACATGAGCACCATCGGCAAACAGGCTCTTAAGGCTTTCCACCATGTGACGAAACACGTGTTTTATTCACTGGCGGCACACAGAGCAACACAAACAATCACCTCAAACTGTTGCTATTTTCCATACCCTGGCTTAGGTTCACTGTCATGTTTGGTTTGGCTCTTTTGTTATAATGCCAATTTTAAGGCTATTTGGTCTGATTTGTGCCCCGATCTCTGTAAAGCAAACACACCCAAGTGCACAGGCCTGAATTAAATGTCTTGTGACAATCACTGTTGTTCTAAAGCAGAGGTTTATCTGATCTGATATAGATGTGGACGTTTCCTAGCTGTCAAAATACACAGGAATAACTTGTGCGCTTGGACAGTGTTTCTCATGCATTTCTGGCCAGCTCATGTATTTTCATGCGTTTTATGTGGCTGTAATTCTGAAAAACGCCCTTGGCTGCCATTGAAACTGTGAACGACTGCTGGAATGAAATCCAAACTGTAAATGTATGAAAGCACATATAGTACTGCAAAAGGAGTGTCGGGTTTACCTTGATACTGTCATTTAGCCGGTCGAGTCTGTGTTACATAAAAAAGCACTAGATCCATTGTTAGTATTTAGTGCTGACCTCTCCAATGGAAAATACTTTGTCTCTCTAAACGCAGAACGCAATTTATTTCTCCAAGGCAGGAATGATAACGAATACGTCATTACTTACCCTCTGAATCCTTCCCCCCTCGGTGTTTAGGCCGCAATTCTGTAACAAACAAATCCGTCGTAATTCAAGAGAAAACAGTCTTTGTAGCTCTTCACTGCCCCTCCGCCCCCCCCCCCCCGTAAGCCCCAGGTTCACCGGAAAAGCCTTTGCAAATAAACAACTTAATGAAAACAATTAATGGTGCTGTGGGAAAAGCAATTTAATTTCCTCTCCCAGGCCTGTGGACAGAGCACTGAGAAACTGGACACCTCCTTAATCACCCTGCTTCTTGCTTGAGGTTCAGCATGGCCGCCTTAGCAAGAAAGCGCGAACAGGGGTTTGTACCTCCCCATTTATACTCAGTCTGGCCCCTATAAAGTGAAAAGTCCGAGGCTGATAATGTTAAAAATGCAATTACAGTTTCCTGAACGTGTCATGGCCTTAATTCAATCTGTTAGTGATGACCTCTGTGACCTCCTTCCCTCCCTCTCTGGCACCATACAGGCATGTTTGCTGTAGAAGCTCTCAGCATAGACACGCACCATGGTGATCTCAGGATCATGGGATAGTTATGTCACATCCTGTGCACTGGGAAATTTAGCTGTACTGTTTTTTGAATCAGCTCCCTAACTTCTCTTTGACTATGCTAAATGGAATGAACGTGTTGGGGGATGATTTTTTTTTTTTTTGTCAGTCTTTCACTCCAACAGAAATTGCAAAGCTGAAAAGTATTCACAGGATGGACACAAGTACAACAATCACTAATATGCAAATACTTACTCATTGTTTTGGCCAATGTTTGCTGTGTTGTATTTGAATGCATTATATTTCAAGGTGTTTATGTTATTATGTCCACAGTGAATGCGTGTGGAGCAAAAAATACCATAGGCACGATATAAAATGAATATAGATGTTATCAGTGCCACCCCAACAGACTGTAAAAATTAAAAATTATAAGTTTCATTACGGTAATATTCAACCATCCACCTAAACAGTGCCTACACCCGTTCATGGTATTGAGTGGCTGAGAATATCCAAGCATGCATTAGGTGAGATGCAGAGTACACCTGTGTAAAATTGCTATAACATTGATTGACTGAAAAAAAAACACAGTTATCTTTGATGTTTCAAGGTGTTGGATTTCCAGATCTACCTGAGGAGCAAGAGTACGCTTCCTCCAAAACAAGGTCCTTTAAAAGAATGCGTATGAGGGAAATTGTTTCCATGCTGATTTTACTGGTTTCTCCTGTTGTGTGCCTTTCAGGTCAGATACCCAAAGTACCCAATACCCACCACTGTCTCTTCTTTTTTTTTTAATGATAAGAATACAATGAGCCAGAAGAAGTGCAAACCAATCTTGCATTGCAATAAGTACATAAATGGAAGACCATCTTCATTTGTTAAACATGGAGTGAGCTGGGAACTTCACAGAAAACACACCACACAACTGACATTATTGTCATTCCCATTCATGTCCTGTGTGTCCTGTTTTGATCGTTAAAACAATCTTAATAGCAAAAAAAAAAAAAGCTTTTCAAAGAGCATCCATTGTGAGACCCTGATATGTCATCCATACAGGACATGCAGTATGTTACCTCTCTTTTAAAACCAGGCTAACGCACAGTAGAGCGGTCAGCAGGGGCTTCCAGTCTTATGATGGCTTGTTTTATGCAAATCATTCAAAACTAATAAAATGCAAGACAAAAAAAAAATAATTGTTAAAGCCCTTTTTGAGATTTCCTTACTTTGTCAACTCCTTGCAGTAGTATCAAAAAAGACACTGTGGTGCAACCACATGGATCCTGCCTCTAACATACCAGCAATGAATGGGCTAGAATGTACCTTTTCTACAGACAGACATTTATGCCATTACAATAATTTCAAAGATTTTGCAATCACATTCAAATTCTACACATCAGGGCTTGTAGGACAGTGTTTTAAGATTGCAGAGAAGCAAGACATGCACTGCACAATATTGAATGCAACTCATTATCAGCACTCATTATTGCCGACAGGACTTTATAAGGAAGATATTAACTCCATAGTGTGTTGGCCAAAACTTCTAGCCTGGAGTATCAGGCGTTCTCAGAATCTCAGGACTGATCTGGGTTCAGCAAAGGAAATGGCAACAATAAGGCCCTATTCTGTATTTACCACAGATCCCCTGCTGCTGACCTGCTGACATCACCGGAGACTTTTTTCCCTCCGATTCGCACACATGCCCCAACACACACACACACACACACACATTCTCCTCCAGAGCTCCCTTGCCTTGCAGTGTTTATCTCCGAGCTCCCATTGTTAACCTTTAACCAGTAGGAAGTGAGTGAAATGTCAGGAGAACTGTCTGCAATCTCCATAATTTGAGACCAAGGAGTCATAACAAAGCTGAGAGATTAGTCCAGGATTGGCACTCGCTGGTATTTCTGGAATAATGTCAAATGCCAAGATTACACTCGCCTCCCTGTTTGGCAAAAAAAAAAGCATCTGGCAGCCATGAAGCAGTCGCTTTAGGTTCCTCCCTGGAAGACAGCAAATACTACGCTCAGATGAAAAAAATAAATAAGTCAGGATGGCATAATAGAAACATAATGTTTGTGATGCAAACAATGTGTTACCATTTCAAAAACGGAGTGATAAGGTCAAAGGGCTAATTGTTGGCGTTAATAGGTAATGCCAGTGAATTCACACTGTGTACAAGTAAAACAGGCATCCCTCATGATGAGATCCGGCTACATAACATACATGCATAACACCTGTCAGGGCTTTAAATATTTAAGTGGGTTTTGTAAGCATTAGTTTTAATCAAATATATGCACTTTCATCAACTCCCATAAAAATCCTGCAAATAAGCTCAGTACAACTAAAAATAACGGCATAATTGATGCTTACTCCATATCACATTTGAAAGGCTGTTAATTGCAATCAGCTGCCTTTTCATAGTCAAGATAGACCTTTATTGTGCCATTTGGGGACCGCTACTTTTGAAAAACAGTGTTTAACGGCGTTGCCTGAGCTTTCAGACGGCCATTACGTCTATAAATTGAGCGTGAAGCTATTGTCAGCGTGGTAAACAAAGCACCTGGATGCCAACTGGTGCCAGTTTATTTGAACAGCGGTACAGCCGGTGCCGTTGGCCTAAGTACACATCCACATAAAGGCCTGTCCCTTCCTGAACTTTGGCTTCCAGGAAATTCTGTAATGAAAGCAAACCTCCTATGCAGCTTTGTGTGCTTGCCTTGTCTGTGCAGGCAAGGAGCGCAGCTGCACCATTACGAATAAACAAAAATACAGAATTGTTTAAAGCCTCCAGGGGTTATGCCCTCACTTTACGTTTTGTCTTTCACCACATAGGACAGAGTCACTTAACTATGCACTCTGCTACTGGCTCAAAATCTAAAAAGCAATGTAAAGAGACATTGGGGGAAAGCTTTATTGGCTGTTGCTAAAGTATGAATCAGTGCTCCAAAAGTTATATCTCTTTTTAATAAATTATGAAAGCAGATTGGACGACCTGAAAGAGTCTGTTTTACCTGAAGACTTCACGTTAGGATAAGCTTGTGAACTGAGCATATAGTCAGAAGTGCCATAGAGTTATTATATTCCAGTAGTTAATTTTTTTTCTCACCTTTCATGGAGTCAGTGGCTCATTGACGACCTCATCCAAAG
Organism: Coreoperca whiteheadi; assembly: GCA_011952105.1. Classification (NCBI taxonomy): domain Eukaryota; kingdom Metazoa; phylum Chordata; class Actinopteri; order Centrarchiformes; family Sinipercidae; genus Coreoperca; species Coreoperca whiteheadi. The sequence goes on along the minus strand of CM022489.1, from coordinate 4,267,991 downwards.
TTGAGGGAGAGGATAGCTTCAGGAGACATTCCTAAGTTTTCAACGACTCTGGTTTAAAAAAAAAAAAAAGGATAAAGAAAATGAAAGCAAACAGCTTTGTACCAGGCTTTATTATTGGTTCTGGTATAAAAACACTGAAACCAAGACAGCCTCAGTCAATTTCAATATGTGCTGCTCTTATATAACTGGCAGGTCTCTACTCTATTGTCTGGCTGGCTGCAACAAGGGCGTTAATAACATGGTAATGAAACCTGTGTTTTCTGAACACATTGCTGTGCCAACAGACAAAGCGTGGCCCGGAGTAAGCCTCGGTCTCGTGTGAGCAGCTCACGTCTTTCTTTTCAGTAGTCTGAAACATGGAACCATGTTTATTTAGTTGTTAGAAGCGTTAAACTGTCTGAAATTAGAAATGTCCAGGGCTGTTCTGGCTCATTTGTGGATATTCATCTCGTGGCAGAATTTGATGATTGTTTACTTTCAATGTTCTCCTTTTGCACACCATGTATAACTTGCTCATTAAGTTATATGTTAAAAAGTAATATAGTAACACGGGGTTATATTGAAATCAATAAAGCTGTACCCGGTATTTTTAAAGCTGTTCTTAAGACATGCATAAATATACTGAAATGATGCTTCCAATTTGTTTTGAGGTCCTTTTGGATATCAAAGTAGTACTCTTAAGTATAAGAAGTGGGCTGTCCTATATTTACACAAAAATGTAAATGTGCAAAAATATTGATACTTTTTGTACTTGTACAAAAAGGTGTAATTACAGATAAGGTATATCATGCCGTTATTGAACTAAAATTGCGCAGTACTGCGCACATAAAACTTGTTATAATCCAAGCAGAATCATAAATGAATTGAATAAGATACACATTTGTGGGATTCAAAGTTAGAATTTCTCTGCTTCTGAAACCTTCTGTTTAGCTGAGCTACAAGGTACAGCTACAGCTCTCACACAGGGTATTATTACATATTTGTTTGCGTGTTAATGGAAGTTGTTTAGGAGGACTCTGGTTCTGATCTGCATCAAACAATAAAGTGTTATTTTGCAAACCTGTCTCTTACAAATTACACGTAGTTACTACTAATTTGCTTTGCCAATGAGGTTTTGGAGAAGAGGTACTCGCTGCATGTGTTGTATTCATTGGCAATGTTTGTTCCAGTCGAGGCAGCGGATTTCGGTGTCGGTGGACATGCTAAGCACAGGACTTTGACACTGGAGACCAAGGTTTGCATCCTGAGTCCAGCTTGTGGTTCGGCTTAGGCAACAAAATCTTTGGTTACGGTTAGGGAATGATTGTGGTTTTCCTTTATTGTTAAGCAAGTAAACTCCTGTCTCATGCTTCACGTCACTGTTGACTTTGTCTATTTACTCAAGACCGCGATCTTTGCCTAAACTTAATCGAGCTCTGCGAGTGCCTAAACAGAACCATAGAGAGCTTTAATCAGGCTTTAGTTGCTACTTAAGGAAACGGCATTGCAAGAGCATGTATTGTTGCCGTCATTAAAAACATTTCCTCATCATGTTGATAACAAGCGCAGTTTAAGCAGCATTATGGTTCTCACAAAACAAGCTGCTGCTGCAAGTTAGTAATATATAAATCAAATTTAAAGGACACAAGGCTGGTTAAGCTACATCAGCTCCTACGGAATAATTAAACATGACAAGGATGCAAAATCCTCTGAATTTGTCGTTTTGCTTATATAAAATGCTAAATGAATTTTGTTTTGTCAGCTTACAGAGTAAAAAAAACTTTGCTTCTTCACTGATAGGAAATGTGATTAAGACATCACTTGTGCATACTTTTTTAAAACCTGGGACTTTATGACACCAGGAACAACTCACAAAGCATGTTCGACATATTCTTGCTCTCTTTAAGTTATTTGGCCTTTACATTAACAGACAACGACGGTCAACACCAAGAGGTCAAACGCAATACAAATATATTTAGATATAATGTCTTGATCGGTCGTTGCAGTTGCATTCTATGAGAATATTTTGCTGATTGAAGCAGCTCAGTGCATTATCCGTTGCCTATGCTCAGTGGCACTGAAAACCCGCAGCCTAATAACCTGCCTGTTGTCATACCCCAACAACTCGGTGACTCCTTTGTTCAGGAAAGTAAATTCTTGAGTTGCCAGACATTTGATTAATTACATACACAAACAAATAATGGGGTTGAGCTTAATAAAGCTGATGTAAGAGCTTTCTCATACCAAACTCAATAGATCTTAAAATTAGATACTACAGAATTGCTTTCTAAAGGCCTCTGCTACAGATTAGAGTTTTGATCACCATAGAAACTGGGAGAAAATTGCTATTTCTCACTGCTATCTCTGTTATGACTCGGCTGTATAATAATAGTTATCCAGCCAGCATTACACTGTCAAGCAATGGGCTGAACATGATAACTGAGCAGTCCTAATTAAAAGTAATAACTTCTTGTTCTTCTCTGCTTGTTTTACTTGATTAGCTGTCACATAACATGAGTCAACATAACGTTAAAAGCCCATGTGCTTTGGTATTAGTGAAACTAAACCTGTCTCCACACTAAATAAAGTAGTTTTTTTAATCATGAATTTCAATATATATTATTTATTCGTTAGGGAATGTTTCAAAGGGAGTTGATGGGCTTAGCTGTGAGCTCTCCGCCTCATGTGAGTATAGCCTGTTAAATAAATGAGAGCGCGTCCAGCTCAAAATAATACCAATAAAAATCTGTCCTCGTCTTTGTTCCTTTCTACCACTTTTCAGCAGCATCATTTACACTTCAGGAATTTCAGCAGCATCATTTACAGTAGATGTATCACACCATGTGCCCCGTGATTCTCCTTCCCGTGTGACTGCTCTGAATTAATGAAAGCAACAAGATTCACTGAATTTCTTACCGAATTAACTACACGTGTGTGTTTGGGGGCTGAGGTGCATTACTCTTAGGGCCTTGAAATAAAAAATGAATGAAAAAAATAAATGAAAAAAATATTTTTCTGAATTAAAAGTCAGAGGTGAAAAACTCTTACTTTGTCGATGTAAAAGCTTGTGGGCATGTTATGTTTTGTCATCATCAGATTGTCCACCCTTTGGACCTTGGCCAGTTCCATATAAGGCTAAATAATAACGGCTGTCTCCATGAAAAGCCACTTTCGAAAAACAGATGGAATTATGTGACAGTAATAAAGACTGCGTGCTTTCATCCAGTTCCTCCAAACATACAATACCAGTGTGAAGGATAAAGAAAATAGAGATGCTGGTCCAAAATGAAGTAGAAGCTAGCAGCATGAAGCTACTAAAAGGAATACCAACTGTAATTCTGAAACCAGGTCATTGAAAATTTAAGAGCGGAGTGTGTTCACACCCGAAACAACTTCTTATTTCCTCTAGAATGATACATGAGAGACTGTCCTCGGCAGAACAACAGCAGCAGTGGCTGTGTGTTGAAGCACACACAACAATGTGCGAATGATAATTGTTCTCTCTCGACGGTGGATGCGGCACGACATTGTTAAACACTGCAAAACCTCTTAGGCAGAAGGTCAGCTTGAATGGTTGAACTTACAAAACGTGTAATGACGAACAGACACTGTATGACTGTATGGATAAAGCCTAATTGAACCCCAATTTGCCAGCTGGTTGACTGGGTGTCAATGGCTCGGAGGTTAGGGTGCCGACCATGAACTACAACATCCCTGGTTCAGGTCCGGTCGGGGACCTTTGTTGCCCATCTTTCTCCCCTCATTTCCTGTCATCTCTCTGCTGTCAAAATCTCTAATTACATAAAAATGCGCCAAAATCAGAAGTTTTGGTCAGCTGTCTTGCAGTTTGAGCAATAACCACGTTCACGCTGTCAGAAGATCCATTATAAAGTGTAATACGCTTGTTTTCAATCAAATCAATCAATCAAACTGTATTTGTATAGCACCTTTCATACAGATTAGTGCAGTTCAAAGTGCTTCACATTTTTCTAAAATAGTATTGTTGTGCCTGCTGTAGTCTGGACTGAGACTGTCCTGTGATATAAATGACACCAAACTGACCATATTGTGTGTCTGCATAGGCCGTGAGTTACTGTAACATACACGATTAGTGATGAAAGTGTACACTGTCTGCCCAGCTTAACTTAACTAAACCAGAAACAGCCACTGGTGTCACATCTTGACCATGAAGGGGATCTTTTAGTAGAGTAGTTACTAGGGAACTAATGAGGAAACGAATGGGGAACCACCTATTAGTTAACGGTCAGTTCTTGAGTAACTCCTAATCAAATGTCATGGAGTAGCTTATCAGTAGTTAATGATTAGTTCATTAAGTTCATTGATTAATTGCTAATACTTACTTCCCAAATAGTTCCTAATGGAGGAAAATATAGTAGATAATGATGAATTACTAGAGAACAGACTGGGAGATCCTATTTTAATGACCCATTAGGTAATGATTAGTTCATGAATATCAATCAATCATACTGACTCCTTTCTTCATGAGTCGATCCTAATTAACTCTGAACCAGCCGGTGAATGCCACAAAACTAGTAACGACTCATTTTTTACCAATTACCTAAACATTACTTTCTTTTTTTGTTTCCCCTGAAGTAACGTGTAACGTTTTCCCTAGTAACTACTCTAAATCTTGTGCACTTTATTGTAAAGTGTTACCAAATTTATAATGAAATACAGTATGTTAGTTACAACATTTCAAAGTTGGTCAAAAAGGCAATGACCAACGCTGCCCCAGCTAACTTTAATGTTGCATCTGTAGAAACGGAAAGCAGTAAAATGGTAAACCGAGAAAAGGAAAAAAAAGAATAGAGCAAATAGACATTAAATGAATGTAACTGACAAATGCAAAAACTTCCAACATGTTAATTAGAAATGTATTAATGACGATATAGCAAAAACCCGCTGACAATATGTGAAACATATCGTGATAAATAGCATCTAACATCATATCTTTGTTAAATAGAAGTTTAACATCAATGAAAATTCCCAGCCCTGTTTGCATCCTGCACACTGTTCCTGAATCTGCTGGTTAATTGAAACCTCAAAGCAAACAGCCATTCACATCTGAAAACCCGCCCTCCCTCAGCCAGGCTCCTCAGCTGCCCGTGCTGAAAACATTCCAGTCTGATTGGCTTAGTCATTGGCCCAGAGCCCAAAGGGCGTCTGTATAAAACTCCCCATGTGCTGAAAGCCAGAGTCAGAAAGCAAAAGGGACTCTGAGACTCACAGTGGTCTAACAGGAAGACTGAATTCATTCTGAAACACTGCAACTGAAAAGCGCTTGAAAATGTGTAAAGGATTAGCTGCCTTACCCCAAACCTGCCTGGAAAGGTGAGACCTGCAGCAACACATTATCTTTCCTGTTCTTTACAGTATGTTTCTCCGATGTGGTTTGGAATGCGTTAAAGTTTGAATATATTTCAAATCTCTTAAGCGTGGCTCTGATCGTACTGGGTCAAGATAGATTAAAAAACGTACGTTGTAAATCCATTTTGTTGTCATCCTCGGGGTCAAGAGAGTCCACCTGAGAGAGTTAAAAGACTTAAAGTTCATATTTGGCAGACTTTTTTCTTATTGAAATGAATTTCTGTTTCCTGGAAGAGCAAAAAACAGAATTGACTTTTTGGCCTGAAGAACCGTTTCATCTGTGTTGTACCAGTTTTTATGCTAACGTGAATGTTTTTGGTGGCTTTTACTTTTTACAATAGCGTAAGAAGATCACTCAAGAGAGTCAGAGAAATGCATTATGTTGCTTATGCACCTCAAAGCTGAGGGCAGGTCAGAGAAAATCGGAGAAAAGCATTTTAACAAAGTTTACTCTGGACAAAACATGACTACGTGACAATGAATCATTTTCACCATTTGGTTAATATCGGTTGTAGACTGTGATGCTGGTCACATTTTGTTCTCAGTTCAAATACAGAACAGTGAGCACAACATTTTTACATTGCAGATAATGTCTAGGCTAACTTTATAATCAAAGAAGTTGTTTTTGTCTGAATATGAGAATTTTGGACTAAATGTCTCAAAAGATGTCTCACTAGATCAATGAAAAGTGCTGCAATTCAGAATAAAGAGCTGCTAACGTTATTGCAGTATGTCCATTTTACTTTGTTTTTTTGGCCTTAAACGGTACTTTTTCCTTCCCGTTTGTAGTTTATTTAGTTTAAAATGTGATGAATCAGCCAACTGACAAGCTCACATATTTAATCTCAGTGTCTTGTATAAATACAACACACCAGAGTCATGTTAGAGAGACGCTACGTATCGTTAAAAGCTTAGATAATGACTAGATTATTATTGCTTTCATGGCCAAGAAGTTCAAACAAAGACTTTGTCAAACGCGTCATCCTCTGCTTCCTGTCATCCAGGGCTAAGGAGCTCAAGTCGAAATTGGGTGTTTTACTGCAGAAGCCGGAAAATGCCATCGACCTCATCATCCCCTACCCGGAGAAGACTGAGAAGAAGCCGGAGAAGCTGCACAAGTGAGTCTCTTTCTCCGCCTGGGCCTCTGTCTCAGAGAGATACATGTCTGTGGAGGTGGGGAATGTTAACCAGATAATTTAAGGTTAAAGTGGCGGAGCAGAGCCCCGAGCAGGTACAAGATGTGGAGATAAAAGGACATTAAACCTCTCCAGACACTGACTGTGCGTTTAGATGTCAGTGTTAGATGGTACACAGCTTTAGATAGTTCCCTTTTATCAGGCATTACCCTGAAAATACTGGGTAAGACATAAATGATGTACTACTTTACTTGTTTTCCCTTTATTCTTGTTAAACCATACACTTACATAGCAATCTTGTAAGGGAAAGCATGCAGTTTTGTCCTGCTTTGGTTTGTCCTTTCAACACATTGATCATTTGGATAATACCTTCTTTTTCTCTTCTGCACATAGATAACAGCAAATGCTTTTTACAATCTCATCATTCTGTTTGTCTGACTTGACTTAATTTATAATAACTGCGAAAGAAGCTGGAATACGAGCTAGCCTTGCAAATCCATCCCAGTTATCAATAAGAATTTGCTCAGTGATCATGTTAAATGAATGGAAGATGACAGTTCGGCTCTTTAACTAAGACACCTGATTGGGTGAACGCACCACTCGCTGGCCTGTCATTGGTCCTTCCTGCGGATTTTCAAACTTGAACAGCTTTGCAGCTACTACGGAAACTTTCTCCTAAAGGTGAGGGAAAGGACATGCAGTTTCAGAATCATAGCTCCCCCTTTCAGTTGTTCAGAGTTTCAGCCCAGTGTCTGAATGCTCCCCAGGAATGGTCCGACACATACACCAGACGCAATCTATTTTCAGTGGATGTAAATCTTGCAGTGCATGCTGAGATCAAAGGAGGCAGTCTGGCTTTGTGAGACCAGAAACATACGCCAGTTGCGTCTTGGAATATTTATAGCATGTTGTTTGAAGCTTTTCAGTAACAGTGGCTCGCGCTGTAGACTTTATGTAGAGTGAGAGCTTGTTGTTGTCAAATTTTCCTCACAAATACTTTTGCTGAAGCTCCCTGACTGAACCGGGGTATTTTGTGTGCAGGCCTACTCCTGAGGAGGCCGCTCAGTGGCGTGAGAGTCTGGACCGAGTCCTGAACAACGGCTGTAGGTCTACCCTCTCTTGTACTCACTCTTTCTCTCTCTCACACACACATTTTTATTTGCGTCGCTGAAAGTGGCATTGCATTAACTTGCAATCATTTCCTGAAGGGCTCACCCTGGAGGCCTTCCCTGACTTAAATGATAACCTAACTGCCTAGCCCAACCCCTTATCCAAGCCTTAACCAAAAACTCTGAACCCCAACATTTAGTGACATGTCTTGTGGGGTAACAGCTTTTTGTCCTAAAATGGGATCTGAATCCCCATAATGGGACTGCATGAACAGATCAGTAAAGGGTATCTGTTGCATTTTAATTGTATCTCATTATCTCACAGACTTAATGAACTTGCATTCAGATTGAATGTTTTTTGTCCACTGTTCGATGTGACTGGTGAAAAACACCTCGTGTATAACAATATTAATACATTTTCTTAACACAAAAACATTTTTGATTTTATATTTCTTCAGTAAACATTGTCACATTACCCTAAAAACCCTTTAAACCTGCGCTTCAGTTTAAAGAAAACGATAACATGGCTTTAAATGATTTCCTCATAGAAAGAACAGATGGACTATTGCTTGTTTACATGTAACTTGCGAACGTGGCCATCTTTTTCTTCTTCTAATGGCGAACGCACACATTACCGCACACCAACTTATTACACATAGCCGAAGGATGCCCAGTTACTGCACCATAACAAGAAACCACCTTGTTAAAATACAAAATTAGAACACAATTCCCATTTTAAGGTAGCCTACTACTTAAACTCTGCAGTGTCTCTGCTTTGGTGGCTTCCTCACAACCAAGCATCATTATTTCATACCATCCAAAGCTGTGGTCTTCATTATGTAACAGCTGGCACTTTAACTTTAAGCATTCCAAAAGGAGAAAACGTGCCTTCTCTGAGGTCTGGCATCTTGTAGTCTGTTTAGACAGGTACTGTACACCCACCAGGGTTTGGTTTCCATAACAACAATGGAGCCTGCGTGCTTTATATTTTTTTATATTTATATTGTATAAAAAGTACACACTACCGATTAACATGACGTACATGATCAGATTTTCAAAGCTCAATATCCACAACAAAAATCTAGAAATTACAAATAAATCGTATGTAACTGTAATCTACAACTCTACAGCATATGCTGTTTTCCACCTGTCCCAGCAGGGGTTCTTTATCAGTGATAGATTTCAGACAGTTAGTTCCGTCTCCACATCTTTATTCCCGACGTCATTAGGTTGTTACGCTTGTATTTCTTTTCATCACGTTTTGTGCAACTGAACGGAACAGCACACAGCAAACAAGCGTATCTCCTACAGTGGTCTTAGTCGCCCTATACCACATCTTAGCTAAACTTTAGCTGCGTTTCTTGGATTTTCAATACCCAGTTTGGATTTAGACCACTGCAGATACGTGCAACGGTCTAAATCTGATACGTGACGAAGCAATCCAGGATCACCTTTCTCCAGAGAAGCATTTTGCTAATGTAAAACTGTTACATGGTCATAATTTGCAGGCGATAAGGTTACATAAAGATAGAGTAGACTGAGAAAAAGGTAAGCTCAATGGGGAAAAAAAACACATTTACAGCCACCACCACACATACCAGAAACCAACCTCTGGCTCCACTGTTTACTTCGCAGAGTGCAACTCAAAGCCTGAGAGCCCGCAAGACTGATGATTAACTCTAATGGGAACTGGTATTTAGCCGTACGTGTAAACGCTGCTACTAATTAAGTTGCCCATGGATCAAAACAGGACCACGCACAGATGTTACTGACCAGCTGATAACGTGAACAGAGAAGCATGTTCTCCGCAGAGCTCAGTGGGTGGTAAAAGACCTTTCTAAGTGGCTCCTTCAGCGCAGTCTAGGCCAGAGAGATTAATGTTTCTCCCGTGTTTGCATGCCTGCGTGAATGTGCGTAAGCGTCAGTGTGTGCATCGGCCCAGGGAGGTTATGTGTTGTGGTAACATCTCCAGGGAGAAGTCAAAATGATTCCACGGGCGTTGATTTATTGTTGCTGCAAACCGCTGCGCCGTGGTTATTTATCTACCTGAGATTTTACATGAACATTATTCTTTATGGCTTCTCCCTTGTTAATTCCCATGTGATTCTCGGTGAGTTATTACCTCTCAGATACAGCACTGCCCCCACCCCCCAGTCCCCCTCGCCTTAAAGTTAAAATATATTATGCAACAGGAAATAACGTAGGATTCCTCTCAGAAGAAAAGATTGCACTTGTGGAACAATGAACCTCATTTTCATGTTGATATCTGTGCAGTCAGGAATGTTTCAGCGTTACTTTAAAGATTACACAGCTCGTCCCACCTGTGAGGGCCAGTGAGGTTGCTTAAAGCTGATACTGTTACTGATAGAGGGACATCTAGCAGAATTCTGCTGACATGCAAGTAAAATATTATAAAATCATAAATGCACGAATGGCAAACAAAACGCTAAACACGAGGCCACGTGCTCTGCTGAACTGCCGCAGCTCCGGCACACAAACAGCTTGTCATCAGTGCCTGTGCGTGTGTGCTCCTCTTTTTGTGTGTCCTTGTACTGAAGGTCTTTCAACAACAAAAAAAACAACAAAAAAAAAAGTATTCAGCTTGATTGCGACGCAGTGCTATTTTGAACCAAACTTCCCATTCAGATTGCAGATAAAAGGGCATGGCAGAATGCTTATCATCGGCAGCACATGCTCGTTCAGACAAAGGGACCTCTCTCAGGCATTATGTTAAATTACAATGGTCTTCGCTAAAATGAGCGGTTGTTTTATCAAGCCTTATTTTGGATCTCTATTTTGACAGTGGTTATGTGTGCTTTTACATTTGTCCAAATAAAAGTTGGGGTTTTTTTCTATTTTACACGCTTTCTTTGACGTTTCTGAGAGGTAGTTGTCTGTTACTGTAAATCTAAGTTTAGTTACATAATTGTTTTGACTAAATACGTTTTAAAGAAGTCTCTGGATGTTTTCAATAAAACATCTACAGTTTCCTGATCTCTGTTTTGGATCCACGAAGAAAGTTTTTGAAAAGCTAATACTAAACAATGCAACGCTATGGACAATACATATTCCTTTGTCTCATCACTTTCCTCAATATAAATACCCATCCTCTGTAATACATGCCACCATTTTATAGTGTTAATTGTGTTTTCCACTACTTCACTTCTGCAAATCATGCAATACAAGCTTTAGACATCTTTAGAATCTGTAACGTAGCAATATGTAAATTATCCGTTATGGCATTATTCAAACATGACAGCACCATGTGATATTTGGCATCTGGTATGTGAGAGGCAGTAGTGTCACTGCTGTGTGACTGTGAAAAAATTACCAAGGAAGAAGAGTGTCCTCAGTTCTCTAACTGGCTGCATCACCCATGGATTTCAAAACCTATGTTGTCATTGAGGTCTTTATTAATAACCATCTATTAAGGACCATGTCGTCTGACCAGCAGATTCTCCAATAAAGTCTCTTATCAATTTCATAATAGATTACATAGAATATCGAATTCTGGTGCTCATTTTATACAGTCCCAAGGTGCCCAATCAGAGATAAATATGCCAAACATCACAACTAATTTGTTTAGGCTCTCGTGCTTCGCTGAATGATCATAGCAGTTGGCGTAGATGAAAGCTGTTCATTTTGGGAAGATGACAGATGGTCTTGATGATTATTGCGGTTTTCTGAGGATCATTTTCCCTTTTAATCTTTCCATCAGATGGTCTGACTGCTTTCCGTAGCTTCCTGCAGTCCGAGTTCAGTGATGAGAATATTGAGTTCTGGACGGCCTGCGAGGACTTCAAAAAGACCAAGAACCCAGTGAAGATGGCCGCCAAGGCCAAGAAGATCTATGAAGACTTCATCCAGTCTGAGGGACCCAGAGAGGTCAGGAACTCCTGTGACTTAGCCCCTGTTTATGAGCTCATCTTGACATGGAATAGAAAGAGTTCATCAAGTTAATCACACGCAGTGTGCTTTACATGATGGGCGCCAATGTTTCAATTATGAGCTCTCACTTAAATATGGAATGAAAGTCGCTGAAACTGGATCACCCATTAGTTGGCAACAATCTCGTACTTAAAAGATAACCAGATCTGCCAAGTCTCACGCATTGACCGTGAGACTCACGCAATTGACACTTTTCTCTCGCTCTCACGCCACACATCCGTCCTCTCACGCAGCGATAAACACATTTATGGGCTAACGGAACGAAAAGACGACAGCGCACGGACAGACAAGACGGAGCAGCAGAGCAACCGCAGCGCAGCAGCAAGTTACTCAGATCATCAGGGGGAAAGCAAGAAATATCCTTAATTCTATTAAGTTGTAATTTCCTCCCATGCATGCTGCTAGGAGTAATCAGTCATCGGTTAGTCAACAGCTTCTCTGGCAGCGCACCGTCTCTCCTCTCGTGCCTTTCATGTATCATGTATTTTTGCCTCACTTAGATGAATTAGGCTTGGTTAATAGGGTAATTATACTTCCAAGGTGTCAGATAGTACAATGTTAGGAGATGTAGCTACTTCCCCAGCCCTCCAGATTCTCCAGAGAGTCCAATTTTCCACAAATAAAATGAACAGTTGTTTTCCCAGAGTTAGATGTTGGAGACCAATATCCCTCACCTGTTTATAGCTTAACACAAAGACTGGAAGCAATGGTGCTAATATGGCTCTGTCCAAAGGTAACAAAATCTGCACCTCTAGCAAGTGTTAAGCTCATTTAATAAAGATATCATCAACTCGTTTGTTTAAGTCATGCAAAAACCAAAGTGTAAAAATAACATATTGTGCTTTTACAGATGGACTAAATAAAACAGACATCAGAAATTAAAAATTGGGCTTCTTTTATTATGATTGGGCGGGTTTGAGGCTCTAATTGGGCTAGTTGGTCTCAGTCAAATCTGGCAACACCGACTGAAATAGTGAGGCATAGTGATCATATAAAATATGGCTGTTAAATAAATCTTGGATCTCCAAAATGTCAGCTGTTTGAGTACTTTGACACACTGCTTGATGCATTGATTAAACTATCTAAAGAGTAAAGAGAAACAGGTTGAACAGGGCTTTTTTGCCGTTTGTTTGTTTTGTTTTTTCGTTTTTTTCCCGGTCGCTGATGTAATCCATCAACACTTCAGAAAGTGTGATAAGCCCCCCAAATAAGAACTACAAGGTTTCAGCCAGGCAGCAATAATGTGAGGCATTGCAACTCCACAACAGTATAATGAAGTAGTCATAACCCAGCTACAACAATAAAACACAACTTGACAGTACACATTTCAGGAACAATAAGTTCAAACTCGTAATGTTGTTTCAGCTCTGTCCCCTTATTTCTGTCATCTCTCCATTGTCCACTTGATGATAAAGTCAGAAAATGCCCCAAAAATGCTTTTAAAATGACTATTTATAGTCATTATTTATTGCAGTCTCTGAACAACTGGCTAGTTAAAAGAAGCAGTGAATAAATAAAGTTCAATAGTATCTTGCCTAAAATGGCATCATGATGATGTGGAATCATCTTCTTCATCTCCCTGAGTCCTCTCTTGCAGACACATCATTTCTGTATATACTTACAGTACCAGTGAAAGGTTTCAGACACACACATTCACGTAAATGGCGAAGTGCGTCCAAACTTTTGACATCAATACATGCCGTTTTTTTCCATCTCCTTCATCCTCACTTTAGTTGTTTCTGATAGCATGTCCTGTCGTCCTCCCACCACAGGTGAACATTGACCACTTCACCAAGGATGTGACCCTGAGGAACCTGGTGGATCTCTCCCCTGAGACTTTTGACCTGGCCCAGAAAAGGATCTACGCCCTGATGGAGAAAGACTCCTTCGGTCGTTTCCTCCGGTCTGAGCAGTACCAGGAGCTCCTGGTCAATTAAGCCTGAAAGAGCTGGGGTGAGGGGGGGTTGTGGGAATGTTTCAAATAGCAGTTAGATAACACAAAAATAATACTAAACGACTTATAATTTAAAAAAAATTCGAATAAACTGCCATTGTGTAAGACAGCTCGAGAACCGAAGGCTTTTATTTTACAAAACAGGAAGGGTGAGAGAACTATATTTCTAAATTAGACTTAAAATGTAACCAAAGAGAAAGACTGCTTTTTGAAAATAGCCCTGCCTCTCCACCCAGCACACACATGTTCTTGAACGTCTATTCTAGCGAGGACCTTCCACTGACAACACCCATTCCCCATCCTCTCAAAGAAGTGAGGCTCTCCCAGATTGCCCTCACTTTTCAAAAATTGGCCTCAAAGACCTGATCGGTTCTCACACAAAGGCAGAAGTAAAGGAACACACACACACACACACACACACAGAGTCAAGATCCACATGCAGTGTTCACAACAGTTTCTATGAAGAACATACAACGCAATCTTCTCGACTAGGACACAAAGTCAGTTCTTCAACTTTTGGATACATATGCAAATGTTCATGAAACTATCCCTTGAAAACATTATCTGACTCACACTGTGCGTCCAGATGTTGTAATAGCTTTGCCACGCCTGTCTAGACGGATACATAGTTTTGTGTAAGCAGGACCCTTATTGACTACTATGCATTCTGTAGCATACGACAAGGATGACTTTCTGACAAAGTGCAGTAACAGTGTCAGCAACGAGGAGGTTTGCTGGTAATGGTTTCACTAGGTGAGAAGGAGAAGATTACTAGTCTTTCTTTGGCCTGCTCCGTATTGTCTTTGCTATCAAAAAGCAATATCACGGTCTGAAAAATCCACAAAGCATCCCAATCACAATTTTTTGAAGTTTCAGGCCATTTTGGTGCCCTAGGCCAGAAACCCACTGGCAGCTCCTGAGGGGATTGATCTCAAAATGTAATATTTTCTGACAATTATATTTAAAATGAACTTTACTCAATTTCTGGCCTGTGTCACGTCATTAGCACCACAGGGGACTGTCTAGCTCACCTGTGCCTAAAAACAGCCATGCCCTAATGTTGTTTTCAAGTTTATTAGGGGTCACATTGCAGACTAAATCAGAATTAGCCGAATTAAAATATGAGTAAAGGAAAAGAATTTTGTAGTTTTTGTCAACCAAATTGCTTGACCCCAAAAAGATTCACCTTAAATGTACATAAATGTTTTAAAACATTACATAACCCAGATTAGGCCGTCCTTCCCTTGCCGCAGACATAAGTGTCATTCAGACAGACGTCAGAGTGACACTTAAGTGCTTTGTGGTTTTCCCAAGAAGACTCAAAGATATTAGTGCCATTTTGAGTTCCTGTAAAGGATATGACCCAACATTTTCAGTCTATGGGAGAAAACCACTGGGAAACTCCAAATAGAATGACACAGTTGGCTGTTTAAAAATCAGTGGATTCTTTTTATAATTTCCAGCAAGGACTAAATATTTCGTCAATATTAAAAAAAGAGCCAATAACATAGTGGACGCTCTTCTATTATCAGTGCGTGACTAATTAATATCACACAACTCTCTTTTTACCTCTTCCGCTCTCACACTGACATAGACAGTACGACAGTGAGTTTGGATTTTCACCAAAGCCCCCTTTTGGTTGCGATGCATCCTGTGAGATTCATCCTTGAGAACAGTGCTGGCTGGTTGGCTCAGTGGTCGAGCTCCTTTGCTACCACTGAACTGCAAGTTGCTAAGATGGGAAAATCAAGTAGGAGGGAATCTCAGAAAAGAAGAAAACAGAGCAGTGGTTTTGACAGAGAGAGGTCTTTTTCCCATGTGATTATACCAAAGTTGTATGTATGCACGCTGAGGCACTAAAAAGGTCCAGACCTGGTTTAGGGCTAATACACCAATAAAAAACATGGGGGACAAAACTTTCAGGCTTCGCAGCAGCAGACAATGCCAATACTGGTTATTGAGAATCATTTTATTATGTTCTTTGAGTTACAAGCCATGGAGCACGTCATATTTAAAGTCTAATATCAAAGTTTAAAGTCAAAAAGAAAATTTAAGGTCACAGTTGTTCAATCTAACGTTATTATGTAATTGTCACTTTTCTTATGCACTTTTTATTTTCTTAACACTTTCAACCACAAGTGATCATTCACTTCCACATACTGTAACATAACACTGGTATTCGCATCACTCACACTAAGCTGAGACATAGACAATGAGATGGTGGATTTGGTGTTGCTGTTTGGTGTCCTGAATATATACATTTAGTTGAATGTAACAATCATAAAGTGTGATTATATTTACTCGTTAATGCTTTTTTATATTAAACAAAAGCATGTATGTCTTAACCAACACAAGATAAT
Source organism: Coreoperca whiteheadi (assembly GCA_011952105.1). NCBI lineage: Eukaryota > Metazoa > Chordata > Actinopteri > Centrarchiformes > Sinipercidae > Coreoperca > Coreoperca whiteheadi. The sequence goes on along the minus strand of CM022489.1, from coordinate 4,252,117 downwards.
TGTTATCTAGATAGTCAGCATTTTATAAGTCCTTATTGTTCCCTCTAAGATGCAACTCGTCCACACTAGTCTGAAAAACTGAAAATACTATTGATCAGTAGTGAAAATTTGAATATTTACCTGGCAGGACCATCAAATCCAAAAAATCTGAGAGATTTGTTAAAATTTTAAACAGCATTGATAAGGGTTTATTATGGCACAGATTGGCCAGTCTGGTGTCACAACCTTATGTGTCATGTCACAGAAAACTCAATAAGGGCTTAACAGTGCTGAGTATGCATTATTTGATGTAGCCTTGCATGTACGTTTTGGGGAGTCGACCACATAAAAATATTTATGCATACAATTCCTGAAGATGTATTTATTTTTACGTGTAAATATCGACCATTTACAAGCAGTTTTGTCTAAGTTATTCTTAAATACAGCAATGGAACCCATGATTCTTTGAATGGCGAGCTGGCAAGGATTCTTCCCAGAGCCTTTTCATTGTTATAAAAGAGGAAACACCTGATTTGCAATTGTCGCTTTGTTTTTCTTCATTGGATACCTATTCATAATATGTGTGTACCAATGGCGGCTAGTGACTCAAAAAATTGGGGAGGACAGGACGAAAAACCAACCCATGGCATCGTGTTTTTATTACACTAGTTGGCTACTCATCTCTACTTTCTTATGTTTGACAAAAACTTAAGCTGTAAAACAATGGCTTGCACGATTTCTTAGAAACAACATAATTTTATTCAATCCTGTTTCCAGATTAACCATTCAGGCCCAATGCAGAGGACAGAGTATTTGTCAAGGGTGTGAGATGTAACAAGAAGCAGCTGTGAAGGAAAGTGTGGTGACTGATGATGACCACTTGCTGGTTGAATCCAAGCTGACACTGATTTCCAATTAGACAAACGAAGCTTACTTCCAATTCTAATATTTTATTCCCAACGATGCATTGTCACAAGTACAGGTTCACCAGGGCATGTTAATGTAGTGTGTGGTTTCTATTAAGAGAAATTGAATATATGCATAAGTAAACAGCTGGCAATTATCCATATCAAAGTACTTTAAACAGCTCTATTTCTAGGCTCCAAAGGAAACGTCAGTCGTCATCACAACTCCATTGGTAAATACCCATAACTAAAACACCAGGTGCAATTTTCTGAAATGGCCACCATCGGTATCAGGTTAAGACCACCACGGGGAATTACGAGAATGAGCCACCGCCCACTACTCCAAAAGAACAAAGTCGGATGTTGTTCGCCAGTGAAACATGTCAGGGATGAGTTCAATTCAAATACAATTTAATGTTACATTTTTTGTACTTTTCCTTATAGAGCAGGTCTACACCGTACTCATTATACATGAGTTTTTATTATTTATTTATGATCTATTTTTTACATATGAGTGAAAAACAGCGGAAACAGATGCAGCCGCGGAACTGGCTGCCAACACAAACACTGTCAGAGGTTTGCATGGACACATCTATTACCACTGCAGTTCCTAGAAATAGATGGAAAAGGTCAGATGCCTCGGGTCCCCGAAGGAGGTTAGTGACATTTCTGACAAATGTTTTGTTGAGTTTAACTCACTGCATATAAAAGTACAGTACTCTGTCACATTTACAGAGGCATCGTAGTAGCGTCTCAGAAAAGTGAGCATGTGTGAGGACACATAACAAGTCAGAGCTCTAAAATGATGTCATCCCAAAAGGCATCTATAATTGTTCTTGAAACCATGTACTAATGTGACCTAGGAATCTCTCTCTTGTCTTTTATTTCACCTGATATGTGACCTGATCTTCCTCCAAATGTGCCAAAATACTAAGAGGAATTTTGCTCTGACTGGAGTACGTGATAAGGTTTTCGATTAATTTCATCTGCCCTGCCAGCAGTAATGATTAGCCCTCCAAGCACAAGCAGACCTGCAGACATTTTCAAGTCTGTCTCTTGGAGCAAAAACAGTGATCAGACTTGAGATGAGAAAGCACACGTTATACCTGAATGTAAGTTTAATATGGTCATCTCTTTTTTGGGGACTCTGGGGAGTACAAATTTGTGCTGACCGATTAAGACCATAAAACTATGTGTGCTCTATAATGTTTACTCAAGCTTCGTTAAAAGGCCCGAGGGCGTGGGTGCTGCAGTATCAGTTAACACACAGGGAGCCAATTGCTCACTTAGATCCTCATTAAAGACGACCACAACAGTGTGGCAAAGAGTTCTCATGGCTTTCAGGGCTTTTAATACACTTTGTCGAAAAATAAATATCTGTTTTCATGTGCGAGAAAGCAAAAGAAACATTTTGTCATTTCCCCAGTGATATCTGTGGCTGGCAGCGAGATCCATGGCTGACAGCGCTACACCCACAGGGTTTCTCGGTAAAGGTCTGGGCAGTCTGAGCCGTCCGCAGAGCTGACAACACATGAACTGCCTCCTGAAGAGTCACTTAAAAGTCTCTTAAGCAACATCACTGCCTTAAAAGCTCCCAACTCTTTCCACATCAGGATCGTGCTGCACTCAAGTGATGTTGTTTTTATGACGTGAGGAGTACGCATTATGCTTGGCATCCACTTTTAAGTTGTGTGAACACTGTTGCTAGGTGACTGCCTACGAAAATGGACTTTGACTGTTTCCCTTTTTGAAAGTGAAAAACAAATTTGTGTGAGAATGATGACGTTTAGGAACGGAGAATGGGGTAAACAAAACATCGAATAATACTGTGAAAAAATGTATAAAAACAACTTGCAGGCTTGCATCTCTGACACTTTGAAGAGACATCCCGTTTCCCACTGGACAATTATCGATACAAGCGCTGCAAGCCTGACATGAGCAAATATTTGAAGCCACCAAAAAAAGACTCCTCGACATTGTGAAGTGGGGAGAGCTTGGGATGAGGAAACGTGTGTGTAAGCACAGTTTCACCTCGTCCTCTGAGAACCACTGCATAATGGAAAAATACAGAGGGGGGAGCAAAAGCTTGCCACAAATTTGCGAAAAAATAAGGGCGACTGGGAGGGGGTCCCTTAAGCGTCCAGTCTCTGCCCCAGTCAGAGGATCTGGCAGCTGCAGCAACACCATCTGAATGTGTAGCAGGCTAGTATAGTAAGTTGTCATGAATAGGATTTTTTTTTTTTAATCCCTATACCCCAAATAAACAAAAGACAAACTTAATTAAGATTGTATTAGACAATTAATAATTACAATTGAACTGAAATCAAAAAACACTGTCAGATGCACATCCCCATAAATAATCACTGGCAAATGTAGTGGGGCAGCAGTCTACTGCAGCACTTCCCTAGTATGAGGACGACATGGTCTCCGCACGTGTGGCCCTAATGGGATCCAAGTGTTAGCGTTAGCCGCCTTGCGAGCAAAGAAGTAATTAAACAAAAATAGACTCTCATGAATGTGTTCCTGTGGTTTAATTTCCTGTTCGATGCATAACCAATTTGTAGGCCCAATTGTTGGGTCATTTTATATCGCATCGTTTGTGATGCAACATAAAATGATGCAATATAATATATTTGTGCTGTTTTTAGTCCCGCAGCCTGCAAAAGAAGGTTACTGTATACTCCCGCACGCTGTGTCCTGACCAGCTCATGCTGTCAACGTGGCAAATAAGGGGAGAGATACAAAGGATTAAGGACTAAAAACAAACAACAAACAAATCAGTGTTCTAGGGGAGAGTATGTGTAAGGAACGAGGTGTGCAAAATTAATCAGCAAAACCAAACGTAAAGTATGGATAGGTGCCTCCTCCCGAGGGGCCTGAGGCGGCAGCTTTTGTAGTTGGGCCCAGGTGCTCCGGGGTTTGGACTAAGGTGACAGCCCCATGTGGTCGGCTTCATGTGCGTTAAGCAACACAAGGAGATGCAAATGCCAAGTCAGCATCTTATTATTGTCTTATTTCCTGCAGCTGTGTCCGTGGAGGCAATGAAACTACAAGACAAAGGAGAATTTCAAATCAATCTAATCAAGTGCCTCGATGAGGGAGCACTTGTGCTGGACAATGCAGAGCGCATACAAACATAAGCCTTCCAAACATCATCTTGGTTGAGAAGATAAACTTGTGTACCACCTGTTTTATAGCACAGTCTCCTTTTTTGTTTTTTTGAAGGGGGGGGGGTGCTGTTGCATTGTAAGGGAAGCAGCATATAATAAAAGACCCACGTTGGTACATTTTATTCACGTGCAAATTCGAGAAAGCGTCTCAGCTTCTTCCTTCCTCCTGGATGAGTGGCTCAGGGCTTACACATAGCGATGACCGGTGCGTCCCGAGAACCAACCGATGAACAAGTGAATGAAGGTTCCCTTCCACGTGAAACTATACATGTAAGGTAGTGGAGAGGGAAGGGCTTTCATGTCCCAGAGCCAGTCATCGCTCACCTGCCGGCCGGCCGCCCTCAGTTTGGCTCTCCGGCCTTCACACCTGCTCCCTATCAGCTAATCGGCCTGCTGATCTGCTGCCTGTTCAGCTGCACCTCATCTTCTAATCAAGCTTCCTGTATATATAACACGCCCTTACGGGCCAAACGGGCTTTGTCCCCTTGCCTGTCTGTCTGCAAGTGATTACTTCCAACACATCGTTTGAGTGTCAAACATTTCTTGAAAACGGTGTGTAGTTTTCTGCATTACGGAGAAGGGGCCTGGCCATCTTTTTCTGAATGATAATGATAAAATAGCGCTTGCAGATTATGTGTGTCATAGATTGCCTCAGCCCCCCCCCCCCTTCTCTTTGCCGCAATTAAAAATCTGCTTGCAAAGTCAATATATGACTTAACCAGGAAACTAATTAAAGACAAAGGAGGAGGAGACCCAATGACATGATGTTACCGGAGTCTTAGGCTTTAGGTTATATGGGGAATGGCAGCATAATTGGAGGGAAAGGTCAAATTTTCATTAGTCAGAACAAGGGTGATGGCATATCTTTCTGTTTTGCCTCAGCAATGCAGGTTAGATAGATGGGAAGCCCTCCCTTTATCTCAAACAGGGATGACAAATAAGAGTAAGTATTAATTGCCAGGACTGCACTTTATGTTCTCTCTCACTATTCAATAAGCCGGATAATGTGATTTCCAAAGTAATGTGGCAAGTTTAAAAGAACCGAAGGGAAAAGATATGCCCAAGCTAACTTAAATATTTTCCTGATTTTTGCCAAGAAAGAATCCCTGATCCCAAGCCATGAATTTCCTCTTACAGTCTGTGTTTTGATAATAATGATAGTTAAGAAGGGATAAGTTGACGTAGCCCTGCAAATGATGACGATACTATTGCACAGATTAAGGAACTTCTTTTTAAAGAGACAAGCTTCATATTCATTTTATTTATTCGGGTGATTTAATTTTATAATGAAGTCGTCGTTCGTGCCAGCTTGTGTCGTGTATTGTTTTGATATTCAATCATTTAACTGTAAGAATCATTTCAAAGAATCCACTGTCATCACAGGGGCCAGTTTTTCCCAGGGGTTGCCTGAAACCTAGAATCTATACCTAATGCATACAAACTGTGCAAGGACCGTAAAATCAATACCAAAGAAACCAATCAGCTCGAATAAATCAGTACTGACATACTACAACCAGACTTCACACGCCTTGCATGCGCGCACACGCCCATCACATACACACGTGCTCAGATTGGATTTGAAGCTATTGAAACAAGAGAGAAAGTAATACAATTGACCATAAAGTGCATTCAACCCAGACGTGTCCGATCCCTGTTGTATTCATCTTCGTTTGACGACAGTGTGATTCTTCCAGTGGATTCCTCGCAGTCACCAGCGGGTGGCCGAGCTCCCAAGCACCCATGGGATCGGCACCTGACTGTCATTCTCATAGCAAAAATGTATAGGCGAACACAATACTCGGAATCAGCATCCACACCCGTTCCATTGTTATAAGTATCAACTCCAAAGACCTGCAGTATCACTCATCCCTACAAGGTACAGCATGTGGGAGCCAAAGCCGGTACCTTGTTGGGTATATCTACCGATGAATAATAGCAGTATTGCATCTACGCACTGAACAAGGATATAGAAATTGCTTTGCCATGTAATTAAAAGTATATGTTTTGGGTGTGTGTCTGTGTTACCCTGTGTTCTGGATTTCTTCAGTCTGTTCTTCTGATTCCATCGCCTCCTACTGGCGGTTTTGAGGGAGAGGAAGGGGAAGTAGACTTTTCACAAAAAAAAGACGTCATTTAGCATAACATTTCAGAGATGGAGTATTTGTATAGTTATCGCCAACAGCAAGAGAAATGGCATCGTCAAAATAACCCCATTACATGAAGTCAGAGGGGAGCATCAGCAGTGTAAGAGCAGCACAGAGAAGCAAAATAGATTTCACCTACAGGTACGGGCTTTGATTCTACCAGTATAGTGTCCCATAAATGCTCAGTGAATGTATTATCAGTGCACACAATCAAGTGTCCCAACTTGACCACAAGGCTGTCACAAACCTGATACTTACCACAGGCCTTGCACAGACATTAGCACCAGCACGAACATGAATTCAATACAATAACAAATAAAACAGTGGGATGAATCCCATAAGCCTTGCAGTGTTTATTATTCAAACTTCTATATTAACAAGCCAGAGATCCAGACATGCAGCCCCAGGGATGTATGTTCGTGTGTATGCGCGTGTTCGTGTCGCAGAGATAAGTGGCTCTGCGTGTGCGCGTCTCAGCATGTACGTGCTTCCTTGCATGCATGATCACATTAGAGCACCAGATCCTCCTGTCACGCTTTAATTAGCAGGCCTCCCAGCTGCTTGGCGTTAGGAAGGCAGGAGAGAACATTCAGCAATAAGCAGGTTAACGCTGAATGAAGCGCCGACCGGGGCCTGAAAGCTTGAGCCTGAACAGACTCCGGCTGGAACTGCAGCTGCAGGTGAAGAAAAGCGCACAAACACAAGCCTTTAATCACATGACCCCTACATGACATGCTGCGGATATGTTCCTCTTTTCCAAAATAAAAATGTAATGTAGTATGTGTGTTCTATGGAGGGAAATCCCTCTGTACAACAGGAGCTGGTGACTGGTATCATTGCTTTCATACTGCAGTGTATTTCCTTCATGTTGGGGTGCTAACATGCTGAACTAAGATGGCGAACATGGTAAACATTATAACTGTAACTGTAACACTAATACATCAGAATGTTAGCGTTGCCATTGTAATCCTTTTAGCATGCCAATATTAGCGTTTAACTCAAAGCACCACTTCACCAAAGTACATCCTCACAGAGCCACTAGTGTGACTGTAGACTCTTAGCATTGTTTTTCCTGTAAGTACCAGAAATGCATTTTTTTACCAGCATTTTGCCACCAGTTTTTCTTTTTGCCACTCATGTTTTCTCTATTTGGTATCGTAGCTGTCCGAAATAATGTAGAAGGGACTAAAATAAGGATTCAGAGAGTCCACCCCTACGTGTATTTTGAAGCCACAACCAGTCCACGTGCTGACATGGCAGCAGTAGTGAATGGGAAGCCAGAGGTGGCAAGCATTGGATTGTTAACTGAAGAGGTTTGTCCCCAGCGTTGATGTATTTATGTGGGAAACAAAGGCAAAAATATCTGATCCTATGTTTCTGTTCTGCATTTTTATGTGAAGTTTGCTTCAACTGGTTGTAAAGTAGTTTGATCATTCATTCCTATGTAGTCATAGCTTCCACATATTTGTCCTAACTCCTGTCGCTTTCAATAATCTGCAGAGCGAAAAAGGAAACTCTGTCAACTTTGGCTCACTTTAAACACTATGTGGGTCAACTGTACAGCCCTCACTCATTTAGATCAGTTTCCGCTACAACCAAACAGTTCAGTGTTGTGTTTATTGGTGTGCAATTTGCTTGACAGAAATGTGTGGGCTGGATGTTTTAATTCTGGAACAAATGGTTGGGGCCTTTGGGAGCTCATGTGTTGCATCGACAAGCCGTTTTTTAAGATTCGTAAGAAAAGTTATTGGGGCTATGTTTGCAATAATTATGACTGTCTGTACATTTCTCACTATCAGCATAAAGCCTGTTCGCAACTTGAAGTAGAACTTGAAGTACATGATGTCCAGGTTTAGATACGTTGGATTTATCCCGTCAATAATAGTGAAGCAAAAAAATGGAAATAATTTCATGACTCACCAAAGAATTGAATTGAAAATAAAGGGCCTGTTTTTTAGGTAAACCTGTTGGCTGGAAATGTGATCACTCAAATGTGTAGAATTTGCTTTCATTGTCATTCACATATAGCGGAGTTTAGTATTCAAAACAAGCTGAATCCTTCTTGAAGCACAGTGTTACCGCCAACAAAGTGTTCAGTAATTACAGTGAAATGACAGGCGGCAAACTGTGCGTGCTGTCTGAGTGGATGAGAAGCAGACGAGCCTTCACTGGCCACAGAAGTTAATGCAACCCAATGAAAGGAGGTCAGTTATACAAGAAGAACGGATATTGTTACTGAAAGTCATACATTCTCTGTTGTCACGCTGACATTTCCGACTTTTCCTCTGAAGCATTGTCCATCATTGTACTGCAGCATTTTTTTTAGTAAGTTCTGGCTGGAGTTATGCTTAAAGGGCCCAGTTCAGAGGTACAACTTCCATACCTGCCGAAGTGACATTAGCGGGTCCCCATAGAGCATGACGGTCCTCACCAGGAAATCAGGAACAGTCTTCTGTTCAAAACGCTTAAAACAGCTGAAGTTCACATTACCCGACCTCTTGCGGTCTCGCCAATAATGAGTGTTCTCTCCAGAAATATGACGGCATTAGACATTCAGTTCAAAATGGGAATTAGCGGTGACAGGTTTCTGACCTGGTTGGGTGCACAAAGCATCTGACTTTCAGAGACTAATGTTCTTGTCCTGAAATGGATCGTTCGTTGAGAGAGAGGCTTGTTTTGTTGTTTTTGGCCTTTTAAAATGTCAGAGTGTCTGCGTGACACAGATGAAGAGCTGATTTTACATTTAAAGGGGTGTCAGTCTGGCAATAAAACCCATGTAATCCTGCCTTAAGCTACTACACCACCGACAATAATTTAATCATTCGTGGTTTTAATGGCGAACTTAAGTCACCTCTCTTTATGCTGTCTACAACGGATTCACCATGCGGATCATAGTAAAATCCTGTTTTAAATCCTTGAAACTTTCATCATTACGGTCAAGTACTGGCATTAAATGTCACTACAAATATACTGTCTATTTTTAGCTCCAGTCCAAAATGTGAATGTTCCGGTCCAAATTCTAGCTGCTCACTACTCCTGCGCTCTCACTCATTTTAGTTGATTGATACGAATTCACACAAGCACAGCGGCCCCAGTGGATTTATCACTTTCTTGTAGACTCTTGTGTTTTAGCTGCAGAATCCAAGCACACAAGCTAGCATACATATATATATGAGACAGAAATGTGAATGTGTGTCTGTGCAGCCATGAGCATGTGTGTATATTCATTCCTTATAGGTATGCACGACTCTTCCTCAAGAGGATTTTTGCTAGAAATGGCACCACCGTCACTGCAGTCGACTTCTCAAAGGGTAGATTAATCAGTAACACAGGATGAATTGCAGCATCAGCTCAGCATGCTCGGGATGTTTCCAGAGACTAGCCCATTTTAGGCCTGGTTGGGAAAACTCCTGGAGTACTAATGCACTTTGAAGCGCCTGCATGTATAACACAGATTCTGCCTCTAAAAAAATCTAGGCATTTTTTTAATTCTATTTTTGTGCCTTTACTAAGCAGCAAAGCAGGCAGACGGAATTAACTGGCAGTAAATATTTAGGCACGTTTGCCCTCTCTCTGTCTGTTTAAAGTTAGATGTGCAAATTAAAGATGAAATTTAAGCAAGTTTTTTTACTGTGCGGTGCGTCATGGTCCCAAATATGTTGCCCTTAAATAGGCATGGAGTTAGGTTGTGAGTGTGAATACAGCTGCCGTAAACAGCCTCAACTTCATGGAGGTAAACTGAAACACATAAGTCCACAGGGTGAACTAGTCTTAGAAGAAGAGGAGGCTTTTAAAGTTTAAAACTAAGATAGTAACTGTTTTACAGTCAGCGGTAAAAGTGTTAAATTCGAAGGTTTTCAACGTGCCTTGCCAAGATTCAAATCTTCTCTTTCAGCTTCGCATGCTGGGACGTCTGACACTGTTTATGAGTGGGATCTGAAGATGGAAAGATGCTCAAAACACTGCAAACCAATCTAGGTTTGAATGAACCAGGGTCAACCAACCAGTCAGCTAACAGGTATGCTGCTACACGTGTGTGTTTGTATTTGGGTTTTTTTTTGAAGATGTGAAGTCAATTAAAACAGAAGTTCTTCTCAACAAAAGATTTGGATTTGAATTATGCCATGAGATGATATAAAAAGCTTTCTTTCTTGTGTCAAGATTGTCTTCTGGTGATTATTAGATACTGGCATTACATTCGGATGTGTAATCATTTATTATCTGCAGAAATGTATAGAATGTCTGAGATTGCAGAGACCGCCTTATGTCTGCTAATTATAGATGATTACTGCGTGATTACAAAGGGCCTGTCTGAATTATGTCGAATTCATGAAAAAAACTATAACTGTCACATGATCTGGACATAAGAAACTTTATTCTGAGTAATTATCTTGCCAAGCTTGAAGTCAAGTTTGTGAACTAAAAAAAGAATGGAGGAGAATGAAGACAACGTCTCATCTGTACAACACCCCAGTTTATTAATCAGAAAAATCTAAATCAGAAATCACAAAAAATTCAACCCTCACTTAATTAACTTTTGATCAACATACAGAGTGTTAGCCAGAAAATTAGAAAAGGTTGCTGCTCACTTCAGACATCACAGTGATCATCCCTGATGACGTGTACAGTCAAGTTGTATGGACTTAACTAAACCACATTGGCTTGCAACTGGCTTGCAAATTTATAAAAAGTTAAGCGAACGCAACATTATTATTATTGTATATTATAAGTACAGCCTCGTTGAGCTGCTAGCGTGGCTGTAGGCGCTTATTCAAGTTGAAAAGCATCCACCTGAAACAGACTAACCACACACAAAGTTCTGATTTTCCAACTCATCATTTTATTTGTGAATAGTCACAGATATTATATAAATAGGACAATGACATAATTTAATAAATATCTACATACAGTATCTAGTTCTATCCATCACAGTATACAATTTGATAAAACATTTTAGTATGCAAGGCCACCAAAATACATTCAATTAAAATTACTATTAAGTACCCTGCAAAAACTACAGTATTAAACTTCTGAACAAAACAGTTTTACTTGCAGGTGAACTCTGAAAAATCGATCAAATTAGTTCACAATTTGACATTTTCTCCTACTGTTTGGTAACTATGACATGCAACAGAATATCAATACTGCACTATTGAAGCACGTTACCAAATTCCTACTAGACGCACACAAAGGCAACATTTGCACGGTGCAGAGAGCTTGTCAAGATGTTGTTACAGTAGAGGCGGATTAGAGATTTCTGGCACAACTTTAAGGACAGCGACACTTGTAATTTATAGAACAACTTTAATGTTAGACCAAGGCGTTTTGGGTTGTGGCCTACGGCCAAAGTTGTTCTATATAGTACAAGATGTTTATACAGCGCAGCCAGTTGTTACCATGGTTAAGCTTTGAGATATACAGCAGGTTTCAGATCAGCAACTTACTTCAAGAGATGAGTACATGGACATCAATATTGTCCATTTGAACTTGTAGCAAATGTAAAGCTAATGGGTAAGTAACATTATCCAATACAACTTTATTTATAAAGCACCTTAAAAAGTGCCAACTGCAAATAAACAGTGATATAAAACACAGAGGCACAAAAATAAGAGAATCGACCCTCAGACTGAGTTAAAAGCCAAAGAAAACAAATGAGTTTTAAGACGGGATTTAAAAACAGGAAGTGACTCGGTCAGTCTGATGTGCAGAGGCAGCTCATTCCAGAGTCTCGGAGCTGCCACAGCAAGCGCACAGCCACCTCTCAGTTTACGTTGGGTCTTAGGTACAAGCAACAAAGCCGGATTTGCCCACCATCATGTATTCCATGATGGTTCATTTAATGTAGCTCCAAAAATTAAACCTGATCACATCACTTGTACTGGGTTAATGGTCACCATCATAATTAAACATTGTTTTTTTAATACTGATAGGTCATTTTACTTGTATTTTGGTGGCTGTGTTCTAATCAATTACATTTAAGTTGGGTCATTCTTACAAAGAACTAGGTATATTACTTTAAAGATATAACAAGTGTACATTATTACTTAAAATAAATGAAATCCTTCACACAGTTTCACTTACAACATGCTCCACTGGCAGTAGGGGCGTTTGAAGGTGTGTCTGTTGGGTGGAGGTCGCTTTACCTTTGTCTGTTGTGAGTATCAATATAGCCATGCCATGACTTGCAGAGCAGGTCATGTTTTGCAGTGAAACCAGAAGCAAAAGCTAAGGTTCATAACGCAAACATTTAAGCATTCTCTGTATTTGTATCGTACGTTGAAATATTAAATATTTGGTCAGTCACTATCAACCTTCGTGACTGGGAAACATACATGATGACAGCATGCGTGATGATGAATACAGAAGTGGGAAATATTAAAGTATTTTTCTAGCATACGCACATGCGGACATACAGTAGCATACCTTCAAACCCTTAAATGGCTACCATAGACTTCCAGGAATTAACGGCAAATAAAAGCCCATCAAAAAAGATTAAGTCTTGACCACATAAACCTTCTAAACCACTGGGTATTCTGTTTTATAAGCACTGGACACAGACAAAACCGATCTTTACTAGTGTCTACTTTCTCATACATTTTCAGTCTTCGGCACCTTCTCTTAGTCTTCCTCGCCGTTTAGGCACCTCCAGTTAACGCCTGCCTGTTCTCGGCGCAGTCACAGTTTTTCTTCTCCTTCTTCTCCTGTGCAGCGGTGGTTTGTGTCTGACACAGATCCTGGATCAGTTTGGAGTTGAGGAAGCGCCTGTAGGAGTCTTTCTCCATCAAGGTGAAGATCATCTTCTGAGCCTCGTCAAAACACGACAGGCAGGCGTTCTCGACGTTCTGCCTCGTTACTTCTCTGGTCGCTGCGTCCAAGTTTACCTTTAATTACATAGAATGAGAGGAAAGACAGGGTTAAGGAAATAAAACTTTTCACAAGCATTTCAAGAGCATGAACCTGTAAGTTGCATACACGGAAAAATACAATTGGAAGGGGAAAGTTACTCAGAAAAGCAAAATATAATTTTATTTATTGCTCCTCTAACATCTAAAAAACTTTGAGAGATTATTGTCGTTTGGCCACAGAAGCACCATTAGGGAAACTAAAAGTAAAGTGATAGGAAAAAAAGACAACACAATGAAAATCCTGACAATTTTTGGCAAGTATTGTTATAGCAAAAACAATACGGTTAAAAATATGACAAGGCAAACGCACAAGCTCTGGTGAAAAGTTGAACAAAATACACCCTACCAAGTCTATATTCTCTGTTAATTTTATTTTCCATTTTATTTTCATGAAGAGTAAACCCAAAGGACTGAGCTAAGCAGTGCACCAAAATTCCTTCATCCAAGCTAAGCATCCAACTTCCCAGGAAAATGATACCATCGAGTTTTAGCCTTTGGTCAGAAAGGTGACAGAATGGTCATTAGTGCTGTTGTGCATATTCATAGCTTTGCAGTCACGAAAAGCTTCACGTATTCACTTCATTGAAGGACAATGTGCGGTTGCATTAATACAATTATAGTTATGCCTTTGAGGTGTGTTTCAGGCTTTGGAACAATGTCAACATTATTTCCTCTTTCATCATCTTTCGCTTTTTTAGCCTCTTTCTTTGCCTTTTTATAGAATCCTTTCTGGCTTCTTTTGCCTTCCACATTTTCCACTTTGTAACCTTTAAAAAATAAATAAATAAATAAATAAATAAGTTATATAAATAAGTTTAGTTAATGGTGTTACATTTTTGTGGATACATTTTCCCTCCATACTGGTCAAGCTCACGGATAGTTTGACATTTTATGTCACCAGTGTTGTCATATGTTTCAGATAAAAGTCATTACCTCATTAGGAGCATCTGCCTCAATATATTGCTGGTAGATCTGCTTGGCTCTGGTCGGCAACTTGGAAGGTGCAGTCTTCTTGTAGTCTTCACAGGCGACCCAGAAGTCCATGTTCTCCTTGCTGAACTCTGACCTCAGAAAGCTGGCAAAGACCGTACGACCCACTAACACAGTCAGGGGGAAAAAAATGAGGAGTAGAGGATTGTGATAACACAAATTAGCAAGGCTGATTGATGATGTATTTAAGAATCATTAACAAGCTGTAATAAATGTTGTAATATATTCATGCTCATTTTAAAGAAAGTGAGAAAATACAGCCTTGTCACATGTCAAAGCTAAATAAAAGGACCTAAATCTGGTATACTTGGCTGATAGACTTGTGATGCATGACTGCAGAATGCAGAATCAGGTACACCGGTCATTTCAGGTACCAACACTTGCCAAAAGCTAGCCAAAATGCTAGCCTGGGCCAATCTGAAAGCCATATATGAGTTTGAATCAGCTCCCAGTTGCTGATAAGGTGCCAGAAAACAGCGGAGTAATAAATCATTTACACATTCATTTTGAGGCATTAGTATAATTACAGCAGGGCAACAGCAGAAAGTGCTGCATTAAGGTGCATTTTAGGCTTGTTTGTCCGTGGGCTAGATTTGGCAGGACTTCAGCTGGATGGCTTTACAGCGCAAAACTGAAATATGGAGCTGTTCTCCACTCACAAAAGGAGCTAAAGCTTTTCAGAGGTTCTGGCGATAGACCATTCTTAAATAAGTGAGCGACGGATGAAAAAGTCATTTCAAACTTCTTCATCTTCCTAAGAGAAAATAAACACTCAACGAGTAAAGCCAGGAAGCACCAAAGCAGCGTAATTATACTGAGTTATTACATTTCGCCAAAAACAAAAGTCTCAGCATCCATAATTACATCCTGTCTTTTTGGATAGACAAGTGTTTTCCAATAACCACACCGGTTAATGACAGAGCACAGTACACACAGATCTGAGCCTTTGTGGAAGACATATTTTTATCAAGTGGATTAACTGCTGCAGCACTACTGCTCCAAAATCCCACATGACTAAGAGATGGAGGAGACCATTGAGGCCACAAAAAGATAAACAAAAGAAGATCGATCCAATGAGAGCTGGCAGATGAAGTCGGAAAGGAAGCAAGGAAGACGCGGCGATGTTGGAGGTCAGTGGATGAGGTCATGGAACGGAGGAGGTCAGAACTCAGCTGGTTCCCTCAAGGTCATTGCTCCCCTATTGTGTCTACACAGCAGTGTAATTCTCAGAGGGCTTATGTACACACACACACACACACACACACACACACACACATATACACATATACACTTGGCACTGGTCAGCGCGCCCTGAGGGGCCACGGAGTAGTGCCTTGAGACACGTAGCAGAAAACCAGAGCCTGAGAATGCAACGGAAAGCGCCTGTGTTTGTATATGTGTGCTCAATTTGCATGTTTGTTTCCCCCTGCCGCGTCCCCTTAACTTCCCTTTGACATTATGAACGCAGAATCAACGTCCTAATTAGCACTGGTGATTCTTCTCTACTACAGCCATTTCATTTCTAACTTCGTGCCTTTACAAAGAGTGAACAAGTGAGATCGCCAAAACCTTCCTGGCAACCATTAGCGAGGATTGTGGAGGGCGGGGCCATGTCTGATAATGTTCCCATGATTGCAGCGCCGTCATGTCACATGAGAATGGTCATGTTTAGTTTTTCATAAACCCTGAGAGAGATTCTTCTGGAGAACTAATGAGTCAAGCATCCGCCTGACAGTGTCAGCATTATTAGTGCCGGACAAAGTCCTTTGGGCTTGCTTTGGATTCGAACCCAAGCTCATTAGCCTCGTTCCAGTTCAGGTGAAACGTTTTTAGGCGTGGAGCACTAATGTAACACTTACTTTCACTGGTCATCACGTGGCTGAAAGACTCCTTCCATTTCTTCACCTCAGCTGCCGCAGGCACCCTAAACCGCAGACAAAGAAAGGTTTTTAAATAAGGTTGCACAGACTTTTCACAGAAAAGCTGCAATATGTATGCAACTGTAAACTTCACAGTAAAATTACACTTCACGTGGACTCACAAAATGTGTGTTCAGGATGTGCCTGATCTGGTTTCATTTAGGGTTTTATCATTTTGATCCCAAGCAGTATGTATTCCCGTTGGGAATTTTACATAAAATAATTTCTATTGTGTATATAAATAGGGTTTAATAAGGTAATTGTTGTAGCATTACTTCGTCTATTGGACAGGTAGAGCAACCACCATGCTGGCTTGCTGTCATGCCACCAAAATAAAAAAAAATTAAAAAGTTTGTATTTGAAATATTGTCTCCAAGAAGTATTTCCATCACAATAAGAGAGCCTTGGACGGACGTTTTCCTTTGGTTCAAAATAAATACAGCTCTTCGAGGTCCGCTGGAATGATTACATTTGCTGACATTTACTAAACCTCAAGTACAGTAGTGCCTCCTTTAAGGCTGAATCACCTCAGAAACAAAAGCATTAATGAAAATGAATGAATAGCTGGTTAGAAATGAATTTCTATATTCATATGCTGGACTTGAATAAAGCATGCCACAGAGGCTCTACAGCATGTCTTTGTCTTGTGAATGGAATGAATGCTGAACAACGTTTGCAGGAAAACTGAATATTGATTATCTATAATTGTCCCTGAATGGGTTACATGTTACTGAAAGGGAAAGGTCAGGGTAAGTTGATGCTAACCTGTTAATCAAGACCACTAATCTGCTTCCTCAGGGACCACAGCCTGAGGGGAGGTCATTAAGGCCGGAATAAGCCAAAAACAAGACATAATGTGTTGTTCAGCAAATGTCATTCAATTTCTAAATGTCTACTCATATATATTAATAATACCGCCTTTTATAGTCTTTAGAAATGTTCTCCATGGTAACACAAACCCAAACCTGCAATACAATTACACACATGAAGGGAGACGTAGACTGGTTTCAAAACAAAACAAAGCAAGTGCCACTGAACCAAAAAATTCACAGATCAAGCAGGAAATGATCTATTTCCCATTCAATAAAATGGCTTTTCAACTTAGTTTCAACCCATTCATCTCTTTTCAAACAGTCCTCTGACAACTGAAATGAAATCCTGCAGTAAAGTACCAGTGATTCATTCAGAAGCGCGTCAGTATTGAAGGTCTACGGTTTGAGCACTGGCACCAGCCAAGATTTTCCTCATCGCCCTTGGGGAGTCCTTAAAGTCTGTCAAGTCTTAGGATTCAAGCCCCAACCGCCGGTGTTAAAGTCAAAGCCGAGTTGCCACTTGTGATTTAATTGGTGATTAGTGATCAAGTTATGTGCCAAAGCATCTGGCAAAGAAAAAAAAGTAATGGGATTTGGACTTAATCAAGGTGGATAAAAAAGTCGTTTTGTGAATGAAAATTGCCCTAAAAACCTCAAAATATTAATGCCCACCTCCAGTTATTCAAGATAACTACTGAATAAATGGAACACATTAATCATAAAGCAGTGTTTTGGGGAATCTATCCTCTTAGTGGTTGCTAATATAACCTTCATCACATTTCCAAAGTGTATCCCTATGGAGTGCTTCCAGATGGAAATGCAATTCATAAATCCCCTTTAATGCAACAACATGTTGCTTCAATCGTAATCCGTCTGAATGTGGTCAAAATTTCTCTTTTGAGCTCCTGGGAGAGCAGCGGGGAAAACAAACGCAACCAAATATTTTAAAGCATCCCCAAATTGAACTAACAGAGATTAGTTCCTCTGACCTCTTTGCGGCGGCAGTCTTCTCTTTCATCTGCTTCTGATCGGCTGCTTGGGGTTCGGGCTTCTGGAGTAAGAAGCTTATTTTGTGCTTGATGTCTTTGGCACTGCGGAGAGGCAGGACGAGAAGGCAGCGAGTGAATGCATTTTAGGAGATTTCAGTTAGTTTGCAGTAGTTATATCTGCGCAAAGACCTGCTTGTGTGAAGAGCTGCTTTAAGTAAACAAGTGGTTAGCAACTGGTTCCACTTCTTCTACATTTAACTGTTGTTGTTAAGTGAAATAGCAAAAGTTTTACTTAAAATATAAAAAGAAAAATCTAGTAAAAATCAGCATGTACACAGTTTCAGATACCCAAGAGCTTAATTTTACTACAGTTATTTTAGCAGGACTATAATAACATTTTATCCACTTGTGGTTCAAACGTAATTGGTCTTACCTTTTCAAGCATGTTGCAGGAAGTGTTGCAAGTCCTTTACACATGGTTGAATGCTAAAGATCCAAAGTCAGTGCTGTTGTTGTAAATGACAACAGGGAGGCTGCGTGTGATTGCGAGCAGCAGCGTTATCCAGTTTTAGACAGCAGGCTGCGGGTGTCTCCACCCCCAACAGTGGTTTTATACCGCCAGAGCGCACAAGGAGAGAAGACTGACCAATCACACCCGACCGGGAGGGGGGGGGGGCAGACAGGGAGGGAGAGAAATAGGGGGAAATTTACAGCAGATGGGGTTGTATGTAACCAAAACAAAAGGAGTTTCCTCTCTCATTTGTTTTAGGGACTGACATAGTATATGTCAATAGCTATAGGTTGGAATTATCTTGCCGTTTCTGACCAAGTCTAATAACAATAATCAACTTGGTGACACAGAGATGAAGACAGCAAATAAAATGCGGCACAGCAGCTTAAAAAGAATTGACCTTTTTTTAATCTGCTGCTGAGCAACAGTTAGAGGACATCCAGCCATCTGAAAGTTTGAAGAGTTCTCTAACAGAAGTGCCTCCTACTCCGTCTCTAAACATCACAATGTGCTCCAAACCTGTTCTGACCTCAACAGCTTAACACAGGATAGCAGTCCATCCATGGATCCAGAAACCAGCTCAGTATCGCAGCAATTGATTTTAAAACCTTGTTTTGTTTGCTTGTTTGCTTTCAATTGGATTTTAATAGTGAATAGGTCATCCAAACCTAAACTAATGCTTAAGCACACCTCATTCTTTTCAGTTCAGAAGCCGTTGAGCTGCATCCTCCAATCATCATCCCTTGTCACTTATTTGTAAAGCAAGTGCTGAAGGGGCTGCAAGTCGTCGGAGACAACGAGCTGTGCAGATTGCTTTGAGCTGCTCATCCCTCTCAACGGATTCAACATCTGCAGCCTCACTCCCGGGTAATAAACAAAACTGGGATTAAGCTATAGGCAAGCAGATGAAAAGTGTGTTCAAGGTCTAGAGAATAGCACTCCCTCCCTCTTTTCTTCTCTCAGTCTCCCGGCGCCTACTTTACACATGACCTCACGTCTAAATCTGTGGCCCTGAACAGTTGTTTCTTTCATCTGATGCCTAAAAGCAGCTTAGATACTTTCCTCCAAGTGATCTAAGAGCAGCTGAAGCAGATACCTTTCTGATTTGAAGCCAGCATAATGTAGGCATTTATAGCATGGAGGCCTGCCAAAGGTTCCCTTTTAAAGGAAGAATGAATTCAAACAGTGTGGCCAATTTATAAAAATTGACTACAATCAGAGAGGAGGTCATAATGTTTGGTTGTGCGTTTGGCGAATGCTCTTCTGAATGAGGAATGTGCTGGCTCCCTATAATCTCCTGACAAGCTTTTGTACACAGTTTTTGATGCATTTTCATCAACAACCAAAAGAATCACTTCACACGTGAAATGTAGCAAAGACCACCCTTATGTCTTACAAATTACAGTCATAGGAAATTGTTATGCATTAGCAAACATACATTTTCAGGGAGACACGGTGCTTCTTTGGACAACGTTTGCCTATTCTGTTTTATTTTACGCATCAGAAGAAAGGTTCATATGTATTGTATCTGCAAATGTTCTCAGCCAACACTTTAACTGGGTTCTCCTATTTCATTCTGTCTGCGAAAACTAAAATGGTTCAGATATGGTTAGGATTAGGCAATTAAGATCATTTAGTTAGGTTAAGAAAGGTTTTTCCTAAGCTTTCAACCACATCACACGATCTTTATCAGTGGATGGAGTTAGCTTAGTTGTCACTTTCGGGACTTCTCTTCCATGTTAAAGGTTAAGCATCAAAGTTCATTCTTGACTTTGACTGTAAAATAGTAAATAGTACAATCCCAATTTAATATCTGCAGATGAAGACCATGCAGATGAAGACGGTTGAAAGCTCCGGAAAAGTGGCCCTTGAGTTGAGATTGTTTTGTAAAACCACTATTTCCAAGGTCAAGGACGATATGTCATGCTTCAAATGTATTGGTACTTACGTGACGTGTCCAAAAACATGGAACATTTTTTAGAGTGAATTTACTGACTGACTGAAATGAATTTTTATTCAGGGGGGCCGTTTTGTGGTCCATTCCTAAGCTTTCAAGACACATTTACAAAACCTCACACACTGTGTCATGCACACCAATTTCCCATGTACAAAGAGGCACTCTTCAGCTAGACTCTAAACATAATATTTATACATTAAAACATAATTAACCAATACAACGTTCTCCTCCCTTCAATACTTTGCCAATTTTAAAGTCTTTGCGAAAAAACAAACTCAGTCAGTAAAATCGATCAAATCGTTTTATTTCTTTGTTTCGATGAGATGACAGCAACCTTGTCACGACCATTTGGGTGAAGGAAGTTAAAGTCCACATCTAGTCATCCTTTTTTGTGGTCAAAAATAATGTCAACATGCTTTTTAAATGTATCATTAATATTTTTGTATTATTAAAAGGAAGAAAAACGGCCTCTGGGGGAAATATCAGATATGCGCCTTTTCCTCAGCCAGCCGGAGGAGCCTGGCGATGTCGTGCTTGATTGACAGCAGCTGGCAGGCTGCCGGTGTTACACCATAGGGAAAGACCGACAAACTTGCACTGTAGCCTACATATCGTGGGCAGACAGCCTGTTGTTAGCAGTGATTCTGAAGAGTAGTGACACCTGCAGGTACGTGTACATGCCGTTTGATGTGCTGCAGCTAATGAGCTGTGTAGCCTGTAAAATGATGTTAGCGGTGCACTTTCTCTGGTGAATATGTGTGTGTGGTTGATGTTCAGAGACTGTGGCTCTTATGTTGTAGCTGCTGTCTTGCTCAGTGTGGCCAGCTGCTCTGGCGACAGTTGAACGCTGACGTTACTGCTTTCGGCAAGATTTGAGCGGCTGTATGGTGCAAATAATGCAAAACTAGGGGAAGCCATCATGAAAAAAAACATTTAAAACATAAATACATGTTTCCCTTTGGGTTTCAGTTTTTTTTCTCAAAGGAAAATACAGGACAGAGGAGACACCTAACTGACAATCACTAACTCTTCTTCCTTCTACAAGATTAGCAGATTCTGTAGCCACCTTTAAAAAGCACTTGAAAACACATCTCTTCCGTCAACACCTAACTGACAATCACTAACCCTTCTTCCTTTCTACCTCTGCTCATAAAAAAAACAAAAAAAAACCCTTTCTATCCTTAGCGTTGTATACTGTGCTGGGCTTTAATCAGACTCGTTTTTTGATGCACTTATGCTTTTTGTTACCTTGTGTTGTTATACTGCTTCCATTGTCTTCCTCATATGTAAGTAGCTTTGGATAAAAGCGTCTGCTAGATGACTAAATGTGAATGTAAATATGTATGCTGTGGACTTTACCAGCGTGTTAGGTCTATTCAACGTATCCTCAATCAGTTCGTATGTTATCATATGAAACGTTATGCACCCTTTTCCGTGCATAATCCGTCAAATGTCCAGCAACCACCAACAGGCGAACCGGACCTTCGCTGTCTTGGTCATAGTTTGGTTAGTTTTAGGCACCAAAACTTCGTGGTTAGGTCTAGGAAAAGCTCACAGTCACAGTTAAAATAAGGAAGTGAAGTTAGCAACTCACAGTAAGTCACATAAATCATGTGACTTAACTTACGTTAGTTACGCAACTTAAAATAATTCAAAGTTGACTTTTGGTTTCACACGGGACAAGAAGCCCAGTCTCTGGTGAAAGTCCGATACTTCCTTAACTGACTTCCTCCTTTTGCTCTCATCATAATTACCGAGGCCACCACCTAATGATAAATGTAACCCATTTGTAACCCAAGTGAATTCACTTTTCATACTTATACCTACGAAAGGTCATTGAGAACAGCCTGGTCTATTTGGTTTCTGTCGAGAGAGGGGTTGATAATGACTTTTGCCTCGCAATCTCCTGCTGCTAACCGGCATTCATCCAAACAGCAGGATATGATTAGAGCACCAGAGGCCGGGCTTGCACGGCCGCAAGGTGATGATGGCTCTGTGTGTTCATCTCTCAACAAGCCTTTTCAACGCCAGCGGCATCTCATCAAGTGCTGCAGCCGTTAGACACAGATATGCAGGCGTTAGGTAAGACCTGTTGATGGACAGCAACAAATGCATAGAAAAGCAGAACAAACTGGGCAGAACCAAGATTCTGGTCTAAATTCCAGAGATGAAAGACAAAAATTAAATTGCAAACAACAGGGCCATCTGGCTTGCAATTGTTAGGATATTCTGCTCTGGATCAAAAGCGTTTGATGAGCCAACGGACAAATATGAATATTTGTTGATGTGTTAATAGACTCGGGATCGACAGCCATGCTAGCTGCTCAGTCTGGGTGTAGAGAAAATGAAGGGAATCAAGAAAGTTATTAGAATCCCTCCGTCTGTGTCAAATTTCATGACAATCCATTCAATAGTTGTGGAGAAATATCACTCAAAACCACAAATGACAACCTCATGGTGGTGCTGGAGGAAAAGTCAGGGGATCACCAAAGTTGGTAGGATTCATTGTCTGAGAGCCATTTGTGTGCCACTCCGCAAACTACTTGGTAGTTTATACTCACAGTCTATCATACTCACGTTACCTTATGAGTGATTGAGATCCAGCTTTCACTTAAACATTGTCATTTACCCACAGTGTTAGCATGAACGTGATGAGTGCAGCTTTAATTGATAAAAGCCAATGTAGACTGTAGGCAAGAGATGAAAGGTGGTCTGCCAAGCCACACTATGTACTGTAGGCCCTCAGAACATACATTATTTGCACAATCGCTAAAGGGTCACTTGACGGGAAAACGTAGGTCATTTTTTAGCATTTGATGATGCTAGCTAAGTCTGCAGAAAGGTAACTCTGAAGCATCAGTGTTAACCACCCAAACTAATCTCACTGTTCATTTCCAACAACTCCTAATTTGTTGTAGTTCTAGCCTACCGACCAAGTTACCGCAGAATCCGCCTGTCTGCAGGTCATGTGATGGGAATGAGCCTCCGGTGTTGATGGTGTCTATATATAGAGTCAGAGTAGAAATCGTTCTTTTCCGTCTTGCGCTGGAGGTTTTGAGCATGTTGTGTTTCCAAAGCAAAACGTCACGGTTGACACGTTGCTGCTGGTGTTGTTTTGACCAAAGCAAGACAGCTGAGATAAACAGCAGCATTGCAAGTTATTGCAGGTGACAGGTTAGGAGGAAGGCAATCATCCTAGTTGGAAAAAAAAAAACGGTGTTTAATGCGAATTGGTGTGGGTCACGGCACATAGAAAATGTCATTAATGGCTCCAAAGGTCAAGAGGAGCCACGGCAGCATCAGAGCAGTGGACATGGACCATCATAAACTACATTGCGTGACAGGGAATGGCCTTGGTAAAGTGGCTTAGTCTCTAATAATTTAGCCCACTCTCATCATCCCTGTTGATCTTACAGCTTCTCAGAAGAGGGAAACCAGTGCCCTTCATAAGCCATATACTTCATTCCCATCCGTTAGCTAGAGGACAGTTAGTGAAGCATAATTGCATCTCTCATTTGGTCAAGAGCTACATCTGTCATCGGGAGACACACTCAAAGTAATGGGTAAATCTGTCAGACAGGATGTGGAAATTAAAAGGAGGGCAGCTAGCGGCCCCAGTCTGCCATCGTAATTCCATTTTGACATGGCTTGTTTACTGTGCTCCATTTAGCGAAAGCAATGGCTGGCAGCATATCCCGGTTCACATATGGGTCTGCGTTACAGCAGTTTTCATAGCAACATTCAAAGCTTCCTGATTATTCCTGAAATATTTCAAATTGAGATATGACACTCCACTCCAAACAAACAGTGTATGGAGTGGGGATGACCTGAAACTGAAGTGCGATTAATAGGACGGTGAGATCCGTTCACCTCGGTTGTCCTCTCATATACGACTCACCAGGTAGGCGAGGCAGAACAGAATGCACTTCATCATCTTCGTCATCCCCCAGGATGACACCTCTACCATGACAACATGGTCAATGCATCTTCCACTTCCACACCTTTACCCTCTTGAAGCGGAGAAGAGAAAGTGCTACGGAGGAAAACGGTTGTAAAGGTCAGAGTAAGGTGGTGATTATTTAGCTGGGTGGGGCTACAGGCACTGAGGACCTCTGCTTACGCGTTCAGATGAAATGTTCTGCCTTGGTGTTGTACCTAAAACTCTTACTCCAACTGCACCAACTACACTGACGTACAATCTGTACAATCCAATTTGCCTATAATATACAGGAGGGGAACACATTCTAACATTTGCTAATTATTTTATTTTGTAACGGTCTCGTTCCCTCACGTGTCTGTTAGCTTTGCTTCCTGTCCATGATTAGCCAGGCGAGTGTTTTCACCTGTGTAAATTAGTTCCACCTGTGTCTCTGTTGTCACCCTCACCTGAGTGCATTTAAGTTGTGGGTTTCATTTGCCCACTCTGTGGGCTCGTCGACATAGATGTGTTGGTGCTGCGGCCCCGTCGGTTTGGATTTACGCCTCCTTACCTGTGCATCTGCCTCCTGGTTTACCGCCTGTATACCTGCCAGTAAGCAATAAAATACCCTTTCATTCATCGTCTGGTCACCTCAGTCTGCATTTGGGTCCTCTTCCTGTTTTTCGCTGCCTGCACTGTGACAAGCACTCCACGCAAAGTGTACCTGAGGCTGATAAGAATGTGATTGGTGGCAGTAGAGGAAAAGACAGGGGATCAGCAAAGTCATTAGGATACTTTATCTAACAACCATAATTGTCTGTACAAATAGTTGGTGCTTATCCATCTAGTAGATGTTGAGATATTTTACTCGATAAGTGAAGACTTTGACCCGGTGGCACTAGATCAGGAGATCAAACTTTTTAGGCTTTTTTTTTTTTTTCTTCTGATGACCTTGAATATCTGTACAAAATGTTGTGGCAATCCATCCAATAGTTGCTGAGGACCAAAGCAGTGGATTGACCGACCGATCAATATTTTTATTCCTCAAGTCATGATGCTAGCATAGCTAAGGTAACTCAGTGTGTGTATATATATATATATATACACACACACACACACACACACACAATGGTCAGATTTAATCAGGACACTCCCTTTGTCAAGTGACACATCTTGTAGTTATAGAATAAGTTGTGAATGAATTCCTTCGACTGTCTTTTTCTGTGTATTTTGTCACCAAGTAGTTAGGTGGCGTTGCTAGAACAGAGGTTGTGCGGGGGGCGGTTCTGTTGATTTCTTGTTCTAGTAACTTTGTTTTTTGCTATGCCAAGCAAGCCTAGTCTGCCAATTTATTAGCTTCTCCTTTGAGCATGCCACCATCTGTTGGACTGGGACTACTGGGAATATAAATTACCAATATAAGAGCTCGCAATGCTTTGTTTAAAATAATTGAACATGTTAAACTGGGTGACCCTGCAAGCTTGTAGGGCGAAGCACACGCACACTCTCTCAGTTGGTTACGGCTAGTCGTGGTGTTTCTACACTTTGTTCGGGCAGATTACTTGTCAGTTCTTTAGTCCAGTACTGTGCCATCAGTGGATTCTGAGCGTCTTTCGCTTGTCTGCACTACATGCTAACTCCAGTTTATTTTTCTGTGCTTTCTCTGATTGCTGGCAGCAAATGTAGACGTTTTCACGAAATGGCTACAGCTGGCCAATCGCTGCAAGTCAAGTTAGATTTTTTCAACACAAATTCACTCTCACACCATGCAGGCTCCTCCACTCCAACCTCTCCACACACGCACCTGGACAGGACTAGACCAGTTGTTTTATGAAAATGTCACAGCTGGTAACTTTGAGGAGGTTTGTCTGGCATGACCGCTGGCTCCAATAACAAAGGGTTGCTCACAGATGACGGTAAAGGCAGTTTTCATTATGCGCCCTCAGCTGTGACAATTAGCATATCGAACCCAAACAAAGGAGTAGACTTTTCCAGCTTCAGCTAAATGTCCCGTAGCACAGCACTCATGGTGCGTGTGCAGAGGAAGAGAGGTTACCGCGGTGATTGTTTATAGGCCTCGTCAGTGAAGTCGGTCATTGCGGCCCATAATGAGCTGTGATGAGGCTACGTGTGGAACAGCACGCAGGTTAAGATACCCATCAGAACTGCTGCTGTTGGGTGGCCGCATTCACAGCTTTGATCTAACATGGAGCGCGATGATGGATGAGTCACGGAGTTGTTTGTGCGCATGCTTGAAACTGTGTGATGTGTGTGTGCGCTTGTCGCTGCGTAGATGTGCGAGTTTGCAGTGATATTGCCTGCGTGTGGTGTGTACAAGCATTTTTGTGTATCTGTATGGCTGTGGAGGGAGATTAAGTGCCATGCAGAGTGTCTTGTCTCCTTGTCTCGCAGTCATGAACACCTGGCGTAACGGGAGCCACTCTGACCGTGTGATGAACGATGTAACGCTGATGGATACATGCACACAAGGCCACGCTGTACCTTTTTTGGGGTGATGCTTTAATAAGGAATGCAATGTCAACCCCAGTAAGGCCAAGCCACTGTCGGCCACAGCTGTTTAAAGCTCTGTGAGCTTTAAAAATGTCATTTATGGACTCACTGTTGTCCGATTTTCAAAATCTCGCAAGCAGTCCAAGTTATAACAAACCTGACAATTGATAACATGTTGCTACCACCTTCTCTTTAGTGCAGAAATAGGTACATTTAAAAAAATAAATAAATAAAAAAAAGTCACTGGAGTTTAAAACAAGATTTACTTCCTTCCCTACTTCGTGATGTTTTCGCATGTCCACACAAGCTGCTTTGGAAATCAAATCATTAAATTATGAATTTCAACACCTCCCCTGCATTTGACAGAAATCCTTTTAACGATGATGGCTTTTGGCCCACGCTTGACACCTAAAATCTGTTGTCTGTGTTTACCACAGCCTCACTTCAGCACAAAATGGGCCCCTCTGGTTTTGACGCCTTTCACATTTGTGGTCCATGCAAAGTGCATTCACCACAACGCTCTTCATCAGTAAGTGAAATGTCAAAATTACCACTTGAGGCAACCAATTAAAAATTAGAGTGCGCTCTCAGAACAGCTGTTGATCCCATTTAAGTCTTTTTTTTTTTTTATCACTACATAAATAATTTGTGTTGGTGGTTTGAGACCTGCTGTAATGATTAAGTCATGATATTATTAGCATTATGCTACATTTATTATATTCCACAGATCAAGCTCTGCTGGTGATTATCGGCAGTCAATTTGATCTTGGTTACAGTTTAATGGTTCACAGAGCAGTCACTGCTGTATATGTAGACAGAAACACACACACAGCGTCTTTCTATAAATAGCATTACATCCCTGTTTATGTCATATAAACACTCACAATTACAGTCAGAGACACATTGACCACGGGCCCCACTAGAGACTAACTTTAAGACTGTAAGTCTGCAGACGGCCTGTGAGCTTTTTCGGGTGCCATAATATGACCAATATTGAGAATTCGATGTTGTAGCCTACAGGCCACAGCTGTTGTGCTGGAGGATGGTCTGTGTAATAATAAACATCAGGGTCTTATACGAAAGGAGGAAAAAGGGAACCTCTGCTTATTGTGATAATGTCAGAGTGCACGTGGTTTATTACGCATCCAGCATATATCCGTAGACAGCCTGTCAGACCATGTTTTTCTGCTTTCCAGTGCAATATATCAGTGGTAAATATCACTGGGGTTCCTGAAAGACAGCATACAACCCATGGTGCACTGCGGTCATGCTGCAAACAACATCAACGCAACCAAAGTGTGGTTATTATCTATCCCCAATCCCGGTGATATGTGGATTTACCTTGTGTATTTTGGGTCCCATCATGGTCTGTCTGCCAACGAAGGACTTACAAAGTCCCATATGTCGACAAATCTTTAAAATTCAAACGTGTTTTCTGCAACATGAGCTGCAGGTAAAATAACAACAAAAAAAAGCTTACAATGGCAATATGCCAGACAGGAATTGTTTTGGTGCTTATTCACAAAAATGGTCCTCTCTCCTCTATTAGTTTAGGAAGGCAGTGTAGCTGAACATTTAAAAGAATATAGGTCGACCTCGTATTACTATATGTACAATATTGTAATAGAGGTGCAGTATCACTCCTAGCTAGCAGTGTCAGAACCAAGCACAGAGCTTTGTGGAGTCAATCATTAGCGTGTGACAGCCCCAACCAAGTAATTTTCTGTTGAGACGGAAGTTGCAGTAGTCGGCGCTTTGAGCGGTTAATTTAACGTTTTTCCCAAAGATCAAAGAAATCGTCCCAGGTTACGTAGGTAACCATGGTTCCCTGATAGGGAACGAGACGCTGCGTCAGCTGACGCTATGGGGAACGCCTCCAGCGTGACAGCCTCTGAATCTCTTGTAACAACTTAGACCAATCTTGATTGGGTCCGACGTCAACACGTGACGCACGCCGGCGGAACCGGAGGTATAAAGGGAGCCGGCTTCACTGTTGTCGTCAGCCTTCTGATCGACTGAAGCAAGCCGCTCACAGGCATGCCGGAAGTATGGCAGCGAGACGCAGCGTCTCGTTCCCTATCAGGGAACCATGGTTACCTACGTAACCTGGGACGTTCCCTTTCAAGGGAACTTCAACGCTGCGTCAGCTGAGGATATGGGGAACGCAGTACCAACTCCGCCATGCTGAAGGGATGCCTGCCGCGAGTGTGAAGCCATCAGGGCACACTTCAAGACAAGAGAGCCACAGACCCCGGATTGTGTAGGCGGTCGAGGCTATAAAATCTCACAAAGGTGTGAGGTGAGGACCATCCCGCAGCATCGCATATATCGGAGAGGGGGGTTCCCGACCACAAAGCTCTGGAGGACGCCATACTCCGTGTGGAGTGAGCCTTGATCGACAGAGGTGAAGGCAACCGCGCACCTCGTACGCCGAAACGATAGCCTCAACTATCCACCTGCTAATAGTGCTCTTGGTAGCCGGGCAGCCCTTACGAGGGGGCCCGAAGCATTCCAGCAATTGGTCCGATTTACGCCACTGGGATGTCCTCCGGACATAAACCTCCAGGGCTCTGACTGGACAAAGCAGTTGCAGCCTTTCACCTTCCTGTTCCGCCGATACTGGAGGATGGAACGCCTGCAGGACAACCGGCCGGGCCACCTCAGTGGGTACTTTAGGTACATATCCCGGCCTAGGATGCAGGATGGCTCTAACCGCGCCTGGAACGATCTCCAGGTTAGCAGGAGCCACCGACAGGGACTGTAGATCTCCAACTCTTTTAAGAGAGGTCATGGCCAGCAAAAATACAATTTTTAAGGCCAGACACCTGTCCGATGCATTGTCCAATGGCTCGAATGGTGCTGTGGTCAACCCATCCAGCACCACAGTCAGATCCCACGGAGGGACTCTGACTCGAACCGGAGGCCTCATCCTCAAGGTGCCACGAAGGAAACTGGTAACAAAGCGGTGTTTCCCCAGCGAGCAGCCATCCACCAAGCTGTGGAATGCTGCAATCGCAGCCACATACACCTTATGTGGGGGAGAGTCCAGCCGAAAACCGGCTTTGGAGGAACTCCAGTACTGAAGCCATCGGGCAGTGAACTGGGTCAAGATGGCGCTCCAGGCACCATTTAGTGAAAACCTTCCACTTGCCCGCATACAGTTTCCTCGTGGAGGGGGCTCTAGAGTGTAAAATGGTTTCCACTACCTCGGTAGAGAGACCAGCAGCTCGGAGGTGGTCCCCCTCAGGGGCCAAACCCACAGCTTCAACTTCCCCGGGTAGGGATGAAAGATTTCGCCTCGGCCCTGCGATAGCAGGTCCCTCCTGACGGGAATCTCCCATGGGGGGCCATCCAGGAGGGCTACCAGGCCCGAAAACCAGATTCTGGTGGGCCAGAACGGGGCCACGAGCAACAGCTGGGCCCTCGTTCGGCGAACTTTCTCTAGAACCCCCGGGAGCAGAGCAATCGGGGGAAAAGCATACAGCCGCAGCCTCGGCCACGGCTGTGCCATGGCATCCAGCCCCAGGGGCGCTGGATATACAAGGGAGAACCAGAGGGGGCAGTGAGCGTTGTCCGGGGACGCGAACAGGTCCACTTGTGCTCTGCCGAATCGCCTCCATATCATCTGCACCGTCTCGGGGTGCAGTCTCCATTCCCCGGGCCTCGGCCCCTGCCTCGACAGGATGTCTGCTCCCACGTTGAAGTACCCAGGTATAAAGAGTGCTCTGAGAGAGAGCAACCTCCTCTGGGACCACAAGAGGATCTGGTGCGCCAGTCTGCACAGAGGGCGCGACCCCAGACCGCCTTGACGATTTATGTAGGAAACCACCGCCATGTTGTCGGAACGGACAAGCACGTGGTGGTTCCTGAGGTCTGGGAGAAAGTGCCGTAAGGCCAACAAGACCGCTCGCATCTCCAGGCAATTTATGTGCCCTAGATGCGGGGTTAGCCACAGACCTCGGGCTGTGCGGCCTTCCAGAACCGCGCCCCATCCGGTGCTGGAGGCGTCCGTCGATAGTGTGCGACGGTGGTACACCATGCCCAGCACTGGGCCTTGGGTCAGGAACGTCCGTTGTCTCCACCTGTCTAAGGCACGCATGCATCTGGGCGTAACCTTGATCAGGCGAAAAGGATTGCCCCTCGGGGAAAAACCGGCGTCCCTGAGCCACCACTGCAGTTGCCTCATGCGCAGCAATCCAAGCGGAATCACGGTGGATGCAGCAGCCATGAGGCCCAACAGTCTCTGAAACTGATTTGCAGTGAGATGTCGGCCTAGCTGCATCCTGAGTACCATAGTCAGGATCGACTCGACACGTGCGGGAGACAATTGTGCCCGCAACGTGACTGAGTCCCACACTACTCCTAGGAACGTGATCCTTTGTGTTGGAGTGAGCGTGCTCTTGCTCGTGTTGAGCCTCAACCCCAAGCACCTCAAGTGCGCAAGTACAACATCTCGATGCTGTAGACGAGACTGGGCTAGAATCAACCAGTCGTCCAAGTAATTGAGGATGCGGATCCCCTGGAGTCTGAGAGGAGCCAGGGCGGAATCCATGCATTTTGTAAAGGTGCGGGGGGAGAGTGCCAGGCCGAAAGGAAGCACCCGATATTGGTAAGCTTTGCCCCCGAAAGCGAACCGCAGGAACTTCCGGTGTCCCGGAATGACAGAGACATGGAAGTATGCGTCCTTCAGATCGATTGTGACAAACCAGTCCTCGGACTGAATTTGACTCACAATCATAGGGATCGTTAACATCCGGAACCGGAGCCTCCTCAGAGGCCGGTTCAGGCGACGAAGATCCAAGATGGGGCGCAGACCACCGTCTCTCTTCGGGACTATAAAGTACCGGCTGTAGAACCCGGAAAACATCTCGCTGTCGGGGATCTGTTCTATGGCCCCTTTGTACAGGAGGGAGTGAATTTCTTGCTCCATCACTTGTGCTTGTACTTGGTTGACCCGGGTCTCCAGGATTCCTCTGAATCCGGGGGGTCGAGACCGAAACTGAAGCGTGTAGCCTTGTCGGACGGTGCGCAAAACCCAGTGCGACACGCCGGGCAATGCTTCCCAAGCAGGCAGAAATTCCCTCAGGGGGACCAACCGCTCGAGGCTGGTGCCTGGGAGACCCGGAGTGGCGGCCTCGGTTACCCGAAGCGCTGTAGCGGCGGGAAATCCCCGAGGATCGGCATGTGCATGCATGACCGCCCCCCGTATCTGCGATGTGAGAGCTACGGCGTCCCGAAGCGACAAAGCGGCGGGAGACAACCGGAAATGAACGTCTACAGGCCTCTGTAGAGGACGCAACTCTGCCCCGACTGCTGCACGTCCGTGCAGGTCTAAAGGCGGCGGTTGCACGGAACTTGCCACGCCCCGAAGCGTCCCTGACGGCGGGGTGAAGCGGCTGAGTTCCTGAGGGCCCAATGGGGAGACATCTTTTCGCTCGACCCATGTGGGGGGCGCCCTCAGAGGCCCGACGCTCACGTCAGGGCCTCTTTTTGGAAGCCTGTCGGGCGAGAAGCACGGCCCTCAGGTCCGCCTTCTCCCGATCAGGCCCCCGTCGAGCAGGCGGGAGCGAACCCCTCGACCGCTGGGGAGGGGCACGCTGAGCCACGCTCGCTTTTTGGGCCAGCATGTACGAGCTGCGAGACGTCGAAGGCTGAGGTGGTCCACCCTCAGCCTCGGCCCGCGACCTCTTTCGACGAGGGATAAATCGCTGAAAGGCTGCAGCCTGTTGGCGCGCTTCCCTGAAGCGCTCGACCACTGAGTCCACCGCTTCCCCGAAGAGACCGGCGGGTGAAAGCGGGGCATCCAAAAGGAAGGTCTTATCCCTCTCCTTGATACCAGACG
This sequence comes from Coreoperca whiteheadi, assembly GCA_011952105.1. Taxonomy (NCBI): domain Eukaryota; kingdom Metazoa; phylum Chordata; class Actinopteri; order Centrarchiformes; family Sinipercidae; genus Coreoperca; species Coreoperca whiteheadi. The sequence continues at coordinate 4,219,564 of CM022489.1, read as the reverse complement.
GAGTTAGCCATAGGTGGCGCTCTGTCGCCACGAGCAGGGCCATGGAGCGCCCGATAGCTCGGGCCGTATCCTTCGTGGCCCTGAGCGATAAATCTGTCGCTCGGCGAAGCTCCTTCACATCCTCGGATGCGAGGGGCCCCCCGTCATCGAGGTCGTCAAGCAGATCGGCCTGGTACGCCTGCAAGACCGCCATGGTGTGAAGGCACGCACCGGCCTGACCTGCCGCCATGTAAGCCTTGCCGACTAAAGCCGAGGTAGTGCGGCATGGCTTAGTAGGCAACGTCGGGGTTTTCAGGGAGGACGCGGCCTCCGGCGATAAGTACGCCGCCAGCGTCTCCTCAATGCCAGGCATGGTGCCGTAACCGTTCTCTTTGCGCCCGCTGATCGAAGCGTACTGGCGACCAGTCGGGCCAGAAAGCCGTGTAGAATACGGCCGGGACCAGGACCTCGATACCTCAGTATGGAGGTCCGGAAAGAACGGTAACTCCCGACGCGGGCGAGGAGGTGGGGCTACAAGGAAACGCTCGTCGAGCTTACTCCGGCGACGAGCGTCCTGCTCTTCCGCAGGCCAAGCGATATTGAGCCTAGCCACCGCACGGGAAACCACCTCCAGCAGCTCGTCATACTGCGGAGAATGGGCTGACGAGCCACCCATGTCTCCGCCATCCGCTCCGAGTACATCCAGTTCCTCAGAACCGGAGTCCCGGACCGCGGGCTCCCGCTGCGGGACGGAAGAAGCCGCCGACCCGGTGCGGGCTTCCGGATCCCGAAAGCGGGAGAAAGACCCCGCGGATGAAGGGAAAGAAAGAGCCGAAGCCGTCTCACCTTCATCGCCGAGGTCCATCTGCGATCCCCAGGAGTGAAGTCGCCGGGATGCCTCAGCAACCGCCGGTCCCTTACCGCGTGGGGAGCAGAGCTGGCCGCCTTCCTCGAAAAGCGCCAGCCGAGAGCGGAGCTTCCGAACCGGGAGACGCTCGCAATGCACACAGCCAGCCCCCTCGAGGGCTGCCAGTGCATGCTCTCTACCCAAACAGGCCGCACACATGTCGTGGGTGTCGCCGTCCGGGATATAGCGTGGGCATGGGTAAACACTGCCGAAACCGCTTCACACTCGCCATTTTGAGACTCAGAGCGCTTGCTGAAGATCAGAAGGCTGACGACAACAGTGAAGCCGGCTCCCTTTATACCTCCGGTTCCGCCGGCGTGCGTCACGTGTTGACGTCGGACCCAATCAAGATTGGTCTAAGTTGTTACAAGAGATTCAGAGGCTGTCACGCTGGAGGCGTTCCCCATAGCGTCAGCTGACGCAGCGTTGAAGTTCCCTTGAAAGGGAAGTGTTATTTCTATAAATCAATGTTAAAAAAAACATTCTGTACAGCTGCATTTATTTCATCCACGCTTGAGGTCATTCTTTATTAACAACACATTCATATGTGAAAGTAAAACAATATTAATTGTTAGGTTTATCATTTACTCACTGCATTATTGCAACCACTGGGTCTTTGTGTGGCTTTGCTTGCCTCTGAGAATGTGCAACCTCTATGGAGAAGCTTTAATGTGTAACCTTAATGGGTAAGCCTTGGAATGTATAGGTAGAGGCCCAGGCCCCTTAGTAAGGAGATAACCTTTTGAGTGAAACCAGATTCGCTTGAGCATCGGTCTGAACTACGTGAGCGCCTGAACGCTGCATGATCAGAGCATGCTATACATTTGGCTTGTTTCTATTGGATAAAAGTATTATCTTTGGGCTGAGAGCCAATCACAGTGGGGCTCTTTGTCTTGAAACATTATAATGTGTGCTGTAAGGAGGTATTCAGTGAGCCACATCTTGGCTTATGTGAGATAAGGTTTTGTGGTCCCCTTGTAATTAATTACAATTACATATTTCTATTCTTCTGTGTTTTTATATTTATTTAATAATGTGTCGAGTGCTTTCAGATCATTTCCACAACAAGTACACTGCAATACATGAGGAAAAACCTAAAATAATCAGAAAACACAAGTAGAAATAAGATTGCACAATGGAAAAAGCTACATAATACAGAAATCAAGAGAAGTAAATACAACTTAAACAATGAATAAGCAATATTTCAAATCAACAATAAAGCTTTTCACGACTGCTCTGGTTTTATAAATATTAATTGTGAAAATATGTTTTGCTAAAATTACTTGGCGATGAACACAGAATTAAAAGGAATAGGATGACACAAAGCTGCTGAAAGGATAGTTTTTTGGGTTTTTTTGATTGTCGAAGTCAGATCACACGCCGACGTTTAGTTTTAAGAATCCTGCATGCATGGAAAAAAATCGGGCAGCGTCGTAAAGAGGTGAAATGTGCAGAACGGATTGGGCAGCCCCCTCCACGCTATACACACAGGAAACGTTTGTGTAGCACAGTTAGAAGGAGCTACTGGCCGCCACGTCTATGCGTGCTGCCAACAGACGCTGTCATCAGGTGCTGCCGTCTTTATTAAAGTGTACAGTCCAGTAGATATTGATGGTTTATAATCATCAGTTGTCAATGCTTAAATAATGTGTAAATCATTTTTACTCACATAGTGATGGATCTTTTTAGGTGGGTCTGTCCATTAACAGTTTCAACTGAAACTTGGCCCTTTTTTTTTGTTGCATAATGTATCCTGCATTTCTGTCTAGTAAGTCTGTCAGGTCAAATTTCCTGTGTGTTTACGTGTGTGTGTGCCGGAGAGAGCGTATTTGTGTGTTTGTCGTCTGTCCATTCGCTGCCAATAAAATGGTCACACCAAGTCGCCCGTTAGCCAGTCATGAGGTGTGTAATTTGGGACATTAGGGTGCAGTCGGTGATCTCATCTCCCTTTATTTGCCATGGAAAAGGCCGTTGTCCTCTAAACTGCTATTCAACCTCGCACTTAAGCGCAAGGACAAGAGCATTTTAGACAAATGTGCAGACCTAATTCGGGACTGAACTTTGTGGCCGATTTACGCAAGTTAGCATCCTGTTTTGTTTTGTTTTGTTTTTTCAACCATGTCAAAGGTTTTTTTACATCGGTTTACTTGGATAGCTGTTTGGCTGTTAAAAAACATTCAGTACTAGGGTACCTCATTCTGTGCTGCAGAAAATAGCTTTTTGAACATCTGTTTTGTTGTCACATAATAATTCACTGCGTGCATGAATTCAAAAACAGTACTCTTAACAAAAATGACCAGTCTTCCAGTGTGAATGTATATTCATGCACACACCAATACAAATTCAATTCACGTAGCAGAAACCTGCAGCTGCACTGCTTTTTATGGACTGAAATTTTCAGAGGTAAAAACTTAAATTGATCCTTGATTAAGAGTGACTTCACCTCATTAAAAGGTATTACTGGTAGGCTTTCGTACAGTAGCAATTCAACAACTAAAGGTACTAGTAAAATGTACTTAAGGGACAAAATTATAAAAAAAAAAATTGAATGGAAGGAATGGCTTCTGTCAGAGTTGACGGTTACCATTTTAAAGGAGCATTAATCAATTTTTTGCCACTAGGGGGCAGAAAAAATCAAGTTGACAGAATCACAGTTCCAACATAGGCCTATTATCACTTATGTTGCTATGGCTAATGTGTCTGGAAACAGTTGCTTTACACACTCTGCGGGAAAAAGAGCAACATTAGCATTCATTTAGATTCCCATTTTGTCCACCGGATAAGTCCAATATTCAGTCTTCTTTTAGCTCCGGTTTGGTCTCCAACAGATCCTGAGAAAAATCACTGACTCTTTAGTTGCTACACGTTTGATTTAAAACAGCTGCCTGCTACCTGTTGATGAGATAGGTGAGACTGAACTCTACTGTCAAACCAAACAATAAGCTGAAAAAAAAGCTTTTTAATGGTTCTGGAATAGTTGGAAATTTAGAGATACAATGATTTTTTTTTTTTTTTTTTCTACTGCAGATATTTTTATTAACTATATTGTGCTGAGTGTACAATGTCAATTAGCTAATTTTCCATCGAATAAATGTAGTGGCGCAAAAATGAAATGTGTGCTTCTGAAATTTAGATTTAGGAGTTTTCAAACGTGGAATTTCTCACGTTACAAGTACCAGTAGTTTGGTCAGTCTCCCACCTTTGGACACATTTAAGCATGTCTGGCTACACTCTGGTGTGTGTGTGTGTCAGGATGCTGTATAGAGCACTCAGTGACAGCACTCAGTGAACTGTGCTGCATCTCCTTGAGGGAGCCAGCACAGTGAACAGAGGGTCAGCACAGAGCAGCAATGGGAAACAACAGCAACTGGAATCTAATGTACAGCTCAGTGTATTAAAATAAACCCCCCTCCCCCCCCCCCCCCCCCCCATATTACCCGCGTCGTTTTTTTCTTTATAGGTCCAGTGTGACGGATGTAGCGGCATCTAGTGGTGGAATTGCAGTTTGCAACCATTTGAATACGATTTATTACATCACAAATCATTATTTGCTGAGGAAACGGGTGAGCAATGCACCTCATTACAGGTGTGTAAAATACAGTACATAATGTGTTTCTACAGTGTAAACTTTTAATGGGAAGGAGGGGGGCAAAGGACCAATCTGTACACTAAAGCATGTCTGATAACAGGAATAGATTAATCTAAAAATCTAAAGAATGTCTAAAATATGAGTTTCAAGTACAGTCCAACCCCTCAATCTGTGTCACATCCTCCTTTTTCAAGAGCCCAAGAATGAATGGTCTCTGTGGTGCTCGTCATGTGGGGCCGGGAATACGCAGGCAGCTCCAAGTAAACCCCAAAACATGAAGTCACTGTTGTAAGCCTTTGTATTCCTGTCCTTGTTTGTTGAGATGTGTTTCTGACTTTGGCATTGATAACAGAATAGTCAAATCCAAATGTGTCACGCTTTCAACGTCGCCTTCAAAAGTAGTGAGACTGAAAACGGTCCAGGTCGGAGGCACACTGGTGGTTTTTACGTCGCTCCACCGAGAGCAGCGAGACCTGAAAGTAATTTCTCAGCCATGACCCTCGGGCAAGAACCACAGTTGGTTTTTCATCTCCCCCTTAACTCGTCCTTTGTCTCCTGCACTGGTTACAGCCCTCTAATATGAATCACTGTTGATGAATCAACTGACCGTTGACGTCAGAGAGCTGTCTCTATTCTGCTGTGGATGTTCTGAATGCATTAGGTAATGACCTTACATCCCCTCACTGATGCAAATGCAGTTTAATAGTATCATATTTGGTGATGCCTGAGTACGGTTTCTCTCCTGAAATTCGGACTTTCAGTTTAGCATTGCTGTAGTATCAAATGTACATTGCCATTCTAATCTCTTTCTCTCAACATAACGATTATCTTTTGATCAATTCTGAATCTATATTCATTGTAAACCAGATAGGGGCTCCTCAACTTCCACTCAAGCATTACCTCAGACTTGTAAACAACATACCCAGTACCTGTGGGCGTTAAGCCCAGTGTCAGCTGTTAGTCAGACGATGCGGTATGCTGTAGCACCACCTTGTGTCTTACACAAGACAGTGTGCGCTCAAAGTAAATCCCTGAGAGCTGACACAGTAGTTCTAGGAACTGAAAGGAACACAATTTTCAACCTTATCTTATCATTGTCCTAGCTATATATACATACTTGTAAACTGAATCTTAATCCTAGACCTGATGATGCGCTCACAGGCCAAGCAATATGTTTTCATGGTTTCAGAGCCAAAACTTTATTCTTACTTCTCTCTTTATCTGCAAAAGATAATAATGGTATAACAGCAACGTCCTCTTTCCTCTTTCCTTTCAGTGCCAAAGGGCTCTTGGCTAGTCACCTGTTGATGGATGAAAAATGGGCTAGTACCTTTTCACTGCTTAGGGGGCAAATAAAACAAAAAAAAGAGCAAAGTTTGGACTAAAGAGAAAAGGCCGCGTTGTTACACAAATCCAAATAGCTTATTTTGTGTGGACCCATTATGCCGAGCTTATCAGCCTCACCTCAGTTGAAATTTTAAGATCCGAATGTTAGTATTTACGTTAAGAATGCTTAGCATGTTGTGCTGATAGCATGCTAATGCTAAGAATCGATGCAGCAGAGGCCAACATGTCCTGATGTTTAGTCTCAAGCTTGAAAAATGCTGGACACTTGCCATGATGCATCTCAGTAGCGTCTAAAAATGAACCCTGATCCAACATGCAACCCTAACCTGTGCAAGGTAGAGGTGCACAAACTAGCTCTGCCTGTGTGCTCTGTGTTTGCATTATCACGGGCGACTGACATGCCATATTAACAATACATGAGGAAGAATTCTTTAAAAGAAGAAAAGTGAAGGCTCTTGGATCTAATTCCCACAATTCTAGCTCGCTCTGGTTAGCTCTGATTCTTGAACTGGTTCCGTTGAGCATTCTTGAAACCTTGGTGCTTTCTAGCAAACCCGCCCGTGTTTCAGCTGCAGTTTTCATAGTAACCTGACCTTAACTGGATACGCAGACATTTGTGGCTGAAACAGATTGCAAATTTCAAGTCAAACAAGCACATTTGGCACACAGCATTTCCATGCATAAGCTCCAATACCAGAGTTGTATCTCTGCTTGCATCTTAAATTAGAACTGTCATACCTTTTTTTTTCTCTGAAACAAAACAGCATGTTGTACCAAAAACTCAATGCCCATTATGGTTTGGCACAAATGTCTGCACATAAGGTAAGTTTCACTTGTTTTAGAAGCTAAAGCTTAACTTTCAGGTTCAAATGAGTTGTACTCATCTAGTGTAACCATTAGCGAAAGTAAAGCATTTAATGTAGTTTGTGATAATCCAGTTCATGATGAAGAAACATCATGTTCACAACATTTAATTTGCATTCCATGAATTCACTCTCAGAGACATGCATATAACCTGTATCATGAACCCATTCAGTCCTGCTGGAGGATCTGTGCTTTGCCATCAATTTCAAGCACTTAATTCAGAATGGTGTGTATGAGCTGAGGGCGTAGAATTTGGTAGCGATTACCAAATTGTCCCCATATAATTCTGATAAAAACATTTTAATATAACCACTGTTGTCAGTCAGTGTCTAGTCAATGTAATTCGCACAAAACAAACGGTTAACAGATCTCGTTCTCTACTACAAGTCTAATGTGTTTTTAAGTTTTGAAAGATTACATTCCTCCCCATATGCCTCACAGTGGTTTGGTCCACGGGCCTGTTTTCTTTAGCCACGGGTCTCTTTTTACTTCCAAAATATTTAATATGAATATGAATTATGAGCTCAAACAACCACTGAATCTTTTGTGGCAAACATAGCTGCCCCCTCACACACGCAGGTTTTTAAATATCCGCCCTTGAGAGGTCATGTTCAGACAGTTCAGGGGCTTATGCAAGTGTACCTAGAAGTTGCAACAGAGCAGCTGCACAAGAAATATAGATTTTTAGCCTGGTGATTCCGTGGATTGTTTATTTTGTTATGACAAAGGTCAGATGTTTCACTATCGCTGCAGTGCGTGCACCTACAGCAAAAAAAAGTGGCATCTCTTTCCCTCTTTCCCTGCACAACTGTTGATCTGTGAGGACAAAAAACTTTAGACGTGATTTTGGGTGAAAGTTTCGGAATGTGCTGAAGCATAATATGCCTCTGCTTATATCGTCCCCATTTTGCACAACAGTCAAATCCGAATGCATCGTGCTTTAAACCATGAGTAGTGAGACTGAAAAACGATCCAGGTCGGAGGCACACTGTGTTTGTACTCTGCAAAACCTGGTGAACATTCAGTGATATCCTTTTTCAAACGGTTATTCTTACAGTATCTGCACATGGCTACTAAAGCCTGATTGAAGTGTGGTTAGTTAGGCAATTGAAAGTACTTGGTTAAGGAAGGGTAGGGAAAGATCGTAGCCAAACATTTAAAAAGTCAAGGGTGAAATGAGACATAAACCTGGGCCACCGAATGTTTCATACACCCATCTACCACTCAGACCTCCACAACCTTACTTTGGACTGCACTACATCAACGTCGCACTATACTACAGGTAAGCTGCATGACCAAAGAAAGTTGCCATTGGACATACAGTAAATAAGTCATTCAAAATTGGGTGGTTTGTGTGGTGACTAGGGTAATATGCAGTGGTGGAAGAAATACTCAGTTCCTTTCTTTTAAAGGTGGGGTATGCAATTCTAATTCAATACAAAGCAGTCAAATCCTGCAAATATCTCCTGCTCCTCACGGTCCGCCAGCTGTCCGTTCAGTGTGTGCGCGCTGAGAAAAAACCTAGCTAGGCTAACCCAAAACCTAGCTAACGTTAGTTATATTACTTGGTTTGTCGTTGTTCGCTCTACACCATGGTATTGCCATAGTATTGGATTTCTCTAGATACGCATACCCCACCTTTACGGAAAAGTACCAAAACATCAATGTAAAAATAGTCCATTAGAAGTCTTGCAAGTCAAGGTACAGAGGTTTTATGTGGAAATGTCCTTAAAGTATCAAAAGTAAAATGTCTACTGTGTATGCTACTATAACCTTCAAGTATTTGAAAACACTGACAAGCCAACTTACTCTGTGTATCATTATATAGCCTACTGTGTGCATCTATTGTATCATCTAATGTCTTGTAGAATAAGAGGGATTTATAGCTGTGGGCAAAGGAAGTGGAAGATTATAAAATCAAAGAAATGCACCAGTCAATGGAAAGTCTGAGGTCACTACAAGTATACAGGTTTTCTGCTTTATTGTGATGAAATCCAGGCATATATGCCCCAGAGGTGTCATTGCATTTAATGATGACAATGATGACCTGATACTGCTGTGGTCAGCTGCTACAGTAGCTCGTTGTAGAATGGGCAGCATGTTTGAATGGAGTTCATTAGCACTCAGTTTGATCATTTTGCATCATTCTTTAATTTTGCGATTGTGACTACTGTTATTGCATCTCGTAAACATTTTCCTGAACAAGCATTAAGCCTAAATTCAGAGCCATAAGTGGGTCAAGTGACTTCCAGCCCACTGACTGTCCCTATTGATCCCAGAGAAGAGAGTATGACTGCGGGGATAATTATCTCCCGACTGATAAGCTCCATTGTGCAAGTCTGTAAAGTAGCTGATTGGTTGGCAAATAGATCAACTGATGGAGCATTCCTTGATAGGACTGTGTGTTTGGAGAGGGGGTGGGGGTCAATGGTTATGTTTACCTGAGATGACAGGCGGAGCCGTGATTTTGTTTGTGTGTGCCCTTGTTCAGCCATCTTTGTGAGGACCCATTTGCATTTTAGACCTTGGGAGTGAGGACATTTTGGCCGGTCCTCACTTTTCAAGAGACCTTCAAAGGGCTGTTTGAGGGTTCAGACTTGGTTTTAGGGTTTGGGTAAGGGTTGGGGTTAAGCACTTAGCTGTGATGGTTAGGGTAAGGGGCTGGAGAATGCAATATGTCAACAAAAGTCCTCACATCTATAGTACCGGGTTGTGTGTGTGTGTGTTAGGGGGTGTGCTTACAGTAAACGGTAGCAGGATATAAAAGGTCACCCTATCCGTCCCTGGGCATCTCCATCTCCTACCAGCCGCTGTGTGAGTGCGTGTGTTTGAGAGAGACAGACCGAGTCATCCCAGGCCTTTACCATGAAGCACTGTGTGCTGCTGTCGCTGCTGTTGGCGTTGGCGTGTGTGCACGTCCACGGTGCACCGGTGGAGCAGGACGGCTTGGAGCCGGGGGCGTGTGAAGACCCGTCGGCGATGGGCGCTGCAGGACTGGCTCTCACCAAGATCAACCGGGACCGGCAGGAGGGCTACATCTTCAGCCTTCACCGCCTGTCCAACGTCTACACGGCGAAACATGTGAGTCACGCCACTGAGCACCACCATGACACTGGACACAAACCTACTAATTTAATATTCTTGATGCAGTATACTGTTTCCCTATAGAGTAGCCCAAGGCTATTTAGAGAGGAATTTCCTTATCTTTATTTTCTAGTCCAGTGCCAGACCTTTGAACATCTCAAGGAACTAATTAGCAATACATAACTAGCTAAGACAGGGACAATTTATAAGACACGGTAAAAGAGAGTGACTAAAGGTGATGTTCGAAAATTATGAATCAGGATTCAGTCTGCCAGATGGCAGGCCATCCCTGAATTTGTTACAGGTTCACAATTCATTATGTTAATTATGAGTGTAATTACAAATCAGATATCAAACATTCAAGCAAAGGATGTTATTAACGACGTGTCAGCTCTGTAGTAGAAGACAGATCTGTTTTGACTGTGTGAAAGATCAGGCCACACAAAGGATTATTGGAAAGGTAAGAGTGGTCATGGAAACGTCAGAAACTGATTTTAAGGCTTCATTTGCCATCGCTCATTTGAACCATGACACAAAGACACGTTTTCCTACCCAGTGGAAGATCATTTCCTTAAGGACGTTACTGACTGTGAATATGGCTAGATAATTGCCCAATGTGTGTACATTCTGTATGTGTGCGTGTCTCACAGGGAGAGAACGGCGTGGTTTTCTACCTGACTATGGAGGTGGTTGAGACCAACTGCAGTGTTCTCAGCAAAAAGGACTGGAAGACATGTGAGGCTCGTCCAACCCATAACACACCGGTTAGAAAACACACGAACCCACACACACATTCTTGCGTGCATACGGGTTTGTGCGAGTTCACGTTCAGGCACATAGCAGCATTTGTTTCCAAACAAAAAAAAAAAATGCAAATTTTATTTTGTCTTGCTTTTGCTTTGCATTACTAAGTGCTTTCAATCCTATGCCTCACTTTAATCAACATAACGAGACAACATGACACTATACGTTCGGAACCAAAGAACTCCGCAAGACGTGGGTTGAAAATAAAAATCGAACTATGAGTCAAGTCTTCTTTGTTTGTATAATGTGCAGCACACTAAAATATTGCATGTGCTCATTATTGCATTGGTCTTTGCAGGTATATGGAGAGTGCAAAGCTGTCATCTTCCTCAATAAGGTGCACAGAGTGGAGCGTCTCTACAGGTACAAGTGTGTTGTCAGACCAGGTAAAAAAAATAATAATAATAACAATTCAAAAACGAGATCTCATGATTTTCTTTTAACTTCAAATGAAACAAGACATCTAGTCCCTCACTCACTGGGTATTTGAAAATGAAAAATTCTGGCCAAATGGGTGAAACAGTTCCACATCTTTTCAGTTCAGTTGGACTTCTCGTTTTAAGACTAAGTGCAGTGCAGAACGATCTTGTGATATGTGCACATTCAAAGCCGCCTTTCTCTCTGCTCAGTTCCTGCAGCTAGGGTGTGGGAGATGTGTCCTGACTGTTCGTCTCTTATCGCCAAGGACAACGCTGAGGTTCAGAAGGCTGTGTCTCTGTCACTGGAGAAGTTCAACAAGGAGAGCGGGCTGGCCAATCGTTTCGCTCTGCTCCAAGTCAGCCGCGCTACCGCCGGGGTAGGTTTTCCACATGTCCACAAAGATATCATGTGACATACTGTATCGTCCCATCTTTCAGTATAGTGTATATATATTCTGAACGCACAGGCAATGCAGAGAATTATGGCGTCTGATGCAGAACTCCACTAAACGTTTGCCACAGAACGGTATGTTGAGGGGGAGGATGGATGCTGCTGAGGCTAATCCCTCAGAGCTTCTTTCTAACACCCCAAAAATACCTAAACCCTAGTTGAAATGCAGCAAGGGCACGCTGTCTCAGAAATAACCCTTCTAGGAGGCGGAACGAACTTAAACCTGATGATGTAAAGTTGAACTAAATTGAAGAGATTATTCGCCCCAAAAATCCACTTCTCTGTGGTTAATCCAAATGCTTATTATGTAGTAAACAGTCATATTATCGCCAAAATATGGCTAATTGCACTGCTTCCCCTTTCCATCCCCATGACCTACCCCTTGGAACTCCCATCTTATGTGCGTTCGATGGTTTGTGCTCCCGCCTCCTGCTCTTCCATCAGTCAGAAGTTCTCATATCCTCACTTACTAGCTACTTGACCAACCCCTGACCAAAGATTTTCTTTCTTTCTGTGTGTGTGTGTGTGTGTGTGTGTGTGAATCTAGATGGCCATGGCGATGTATTACCATGTAGAGTACACCATCCAGGAGACCACCTGCCCCCAGACTACAGAAGCAGCAGCAGCAGCGGCGGCGGCTAAGTGCCCGCTCATGGAGTGCGAGTTCGCCGTGAGTCACAGTCATTTGGAACATTTCATCTTTATCAAATATATCGTTTATGTTAACCTCCAGGATTTGTTTTGCATGTTGAAGAGAGCTAGTCCTTTGCGTTAATTAGTGCTTTGGTCCTTCAGTTAAACATTTAGTCCATTCATTACTATCTCTCAAGGCCGGGTCTCAACACGCTCGAGTCGAACTTTACTTTCACAGAACCTTTTGAGAGACACTTTTATACAATAAAAGTGAGGACCAGTTTTTATTCTGGATTTTCAGTTTTAAGCGTAATAAATCGGGATTATTTGAGTTTCTAACGCTGTAGCCAAAGACCTCCATAAGCATCCTCCTGTTTCGACTCATAGCTCTAGATGAGTGTGTTTTGGGTTCATATCAGTGAGTATGTTTATGATGGCAAAGAATGACTCTGAAATTCTGTTTGTTGAACTATTAAACAATAGTAAAGCCACAGGCGTAACCATTGCTCCACTCTCCCCTCTCTTGCTTGTTTTTTCTTGTTCTTCTGCCCTCAGCACAAGGGCTTCTGTAAGGCTTCTCTTTTCTACACTCCCATGCCTGATGCTAAGGCCAGTGTAACATCTCAGTGTGAAATCTATGAGCCTGAGGTAAGACTCACTAAGCCGTGATAAAACACAGTGTCACACTGATTTACTTATTTTATTTTCTGTATTTGTGAATGTCTTTCTGTAGTTAAAAGAAAAAAAGCACACATGAAGTATTCTTTGTTTTAAAAGTATGAGAATTAAATTTATAAGAACTCAATTACAGCAGTAATAAATGGCATTCTATCAGAGCTGTACACTTCACACTTGGACTCAAGGAACAAAAAAGACAACTTGAATATGTCCCTATTAATTTGACTTGGATAAACACACTAAAGTCTCAAGTCTGGTAGAAAACCAGAAAGAACCATAAACAAAATGTATCAGACAGTTAGATCAGATTTGGACATTTTCTTATTATTCCCATTTTGCTTTATAAATGGCATGGTGTCAGCTCTGTAAACAGTATTTACATAGATACAACTATTTTGATTTTTTTTAGACCAAAAGATGTGGTTGGAACCTCAGAAAATAAGCTAGTACTGTAAGCGGACCATGAGAATGAATACTGAAAAGTACTTACTCAGATTTGACAAATGTGTCATTTATTATGACCAGCATTCAGACACTTGAAAAACAATCAGACTTGCCATTTGACCTGACTTTTCTTGGGAGCCCTTCAAGGATTTTAGACTTGATTTAAAGGATAATTCAGAACCCTTACATCTTAGGTCTTTTTTTCAAAGTTTCCTTATCAATCATTTCTATCATAACATTGTAGTCACCAAAGTAATCGCTCGACTCTGCGGAACACAGTGACGTCCAATGGAGCAAAAACTTAAACATTCAAACGATCAGACAGGTTGTCTGGCACTGTCTGACTTCCTGAAAGCGATGATCCCAGCAGTTATTTTGGTGATAACAATTTTATCATATAGAAGCAATAGCCAAACCTACAAAAATAGGATCAAAGTTGTATTTAAGTGGAATTCTCCTTCACACCTTGCTCTAAAAAGTCTGTGTCTTGTGAATGTCTTGTATGTCTGGTGTTTTGTGTTTTTTAATATATTTTATATATAATCTTATAGTGACTTTTAGAGGCTTTTTTTTTATATTGATTACCTGTCGTACACTTTTTTTCTGTTGTTTTGCACTGACAGGACAGCATACAATTTCATTGTACAGGTACAATGACAATAAAGACTCTGTTCTATTCTATTTTATTCTGAAAGACTTGCGGCTCGGACTTGCCCCCTAAAGACTTAAAGACAGCTCTGCGTTCTTCGTATGCAGTCAATGTTATGTCTTTCTGGTTTATAACCATGGTCGATGTAGTAGAGGTTACACACACCCTAAATCCTACTAATTTACCCTAATGGCGCTTTTCCATTACAAAGTACCAGCTCGCCTCGACTTGCCTTTGTTTGGTTTTCCACTGTGTGAAAGTTGTACCTGAACCTGCTTCTTTTCGTACCACCTCCGGCGAGGTTCCAAGCGAGCTGATGTGATACTAAAAGGTCACATGAAAACACGGCAGACTGCTGATTGGTCAGAGAGAATCGTCACTATTCACTGCGTCCTCATCGCACGCGCCAGACGGAGTATCCTGAATAACCCCGCCATCTTTAAATAGTTTGGCCAGGGATTGCGTGATATACTCGGAAGAACACGCCGCGGTCAAACAACACATCGTTTGTCTTCTTGCTGTGAGAAACAGCCACATCCCGAGGATCAAAACAGTACACACTCTAATTCCTCCATTGTCCTGTGTGTGTGGGTAGTTTCCTGTGGCGTCGCTATGACGACCAGGTACTGTTGTGGAGGTACTTTCTGCACTGGAAAACGGAGCGAAAAGCGAGACGAGTCGAGCTGGTGCTGGTAATGGAAAGGAGCCATAAGTGTACACATCACTCATTTTATCTCGGTGTTCTCCAGGCTGCTGAGAGAGAGAAGAAACTGCACCTGCTGGGCGGAGAGACTGACCACAGCCACAACGACACACACGTGCACGGCGCCAACCATGACCACGCGCATGCTGCCGACCAGACGCACACACACGACCACGTGCACGACCACACCAAGAGTCACAATCATCACGACAAAACCCACAAGCACGCTAAAAACAGCAGCCACCATCACACACACGACCATGAACGGGGCAGCGGCCACAGGCACGCTCACGACCACTCCCACGACCACGGGCATGGCCACGATCACGTGCACGCTCATCACGCCAAGGCTCACAACCACAGCGGCGACTCGCCCAACCACCACCACGACTACAAGCATGCTGATGGCGTGCACACCCACGAGCACGACCACGAGCTCGCTCTGGACCACGACCACAAGCACGCTCACCTGCACGAGCACGAGCACCACCACCATCACCACGGGCACAACCACGAGACCGCAGCCCACGACCGCCCAAAGGGCGTGGTGACGGTTCTGCCCGCCATGGACAAGCCCGTGACCCTGCCTTCCTTCCCTGATGTCCCCAGCGGTGGCCCTGAGGTGGAAGTCCCCCTGCCCTTCAAGCCCGACCCCCAGATCCCCGGAGAGACGGAACCCGAACTCCAGGGCTTCCCCACCACAGTCTCAGCGCAGTGCGGTCCGCCGGTGGCTGTAGTCACTCTGGTGGAGAAACTCTTCACTGAGGACCCATTGTTCAAGCCAGCTGCATAGGGTGGCCCATGGAACTCACTTGGGACCTGAATGGATCTTTAAAAAAGATTTGGCCCAGACACATTGGTAGACAATGTCACACACCATGACTGCTTCCCTGGGTCATTCCTGGGCAAAACGGTGGTTTATTAAAAGCACATAACCTTTCCTGTCTCTCTTCGCTTCAAAGGCAAAGTGCAAAAAAAAACACTGCATTTAAATTGACTAGTTTTTTTTTCTTTTCTCCATTTTCTCTGTCGGTGGGAAATTGGTCATAAATAATAAAATATTAAAATCAACTAAACGGGTCTGTTCCTTTTTACAATCTTCAGAGACAACAAAACCGCAAAAGCTGACCATAATATGCCCACATTCTTCTTCATGAGTCACTGTACACTCAAGTGGCAAACATGAACGTTTTCTATGTTTGTATGTTGTCTGTGCTTGGCTGCACAACATAAAAGATACCACAAATACTCATGCAGTGTTTTTTTTTTATGTTTTACTGAAGTACACCAAAATAAAATTATGTTTTTATTAATATATGAACAGTATATGGTCACCTACAGCACATAATGTATAAACAATGCATTAAAAGTTTACAGCAATCTTTTGTAATTCTATTCAAACTGATTCAGAGCATCAATGTTTGTATTGTTGCCGGTCTGAGCTTAGCCTCTTTGTCTCTGACCTTGTGTCTATGTGTACAAGAGAAAAGAGGGATACAGAGCTGGACCACAAATTCCATATATTAGGGCTATAAGGCTATATATATATATATGCTTTATTTAATGTAATAATATATGGCAAAAACTCAAGTGAATTAGTCTCATGAGCACTGAGTTGTTCCATTCAAATGTATCATGCTGGCATAGCACCACCTACTGTAAGGGTGAAATCGAATTGCATAGGATAACATGGACTAAATTTGATTGCAAGAGTACGATATACTAAAAGAAATCATGGCTGTTTACATATAATAGGCCAAGCCTGGAAGATGTTGGCAAACCATTATGTGAAAATTGTGTGGAATATTAAAGGAGGAGTCCGTGAACTATGGTGCAGATCGGGTGCCCACCTGCTCAAAGTGGTTTATGGGCTCCTGCTAACAGACAAACATGACCTCAGAGGCAGAAATAAAGGGTAACTTTGCGTAGCTTTCAAATAAAACAACAGTAGCTCTATAACAGTATAAACCACACTCACGCACTCTGTGTGTATTAACTTTGTGGACTTTTATCGGTCACGTCAGCTGTACATACTCAGCCAACGGCTCTTATCTGTGTTCTGTACCCCTTAAACACAACCCACGCATAACTGCAATTCCCGTAAGTGAAAAAAAAACAAACAATCATTACAACACATTTTGTAAGATGCATTTCAAATATCGCGTACACTGATGTCACTTGTGTACTAATATGTGGTCAGGCACTTTTATTTCATTGATTTTAAACGTGTTGTTTCTACATTTTGAGCCTTGTGCAAGAGCCACCGCTGCCCCTTGTTTTCATCGTGACCCGTAGTTCTGTTGTAACTGCTGTTGAGTCCAAGCTGACAACAGCTCACATACTCTGCCAGGGAGCAAGCTACAAACTTTTCCGTGTCCAAAACAGACAGCAGGTTTTTCGATGAGGCATTCCCTCAAACGAGGCTCTGTGGAGTTTGTTGCAGTGTAGTGTCACATTAAAGAAACTGAATTAGGTGTACTGTATTAGATGAGCTTTCCTTTGCTTGAGTTCATTTCCCCTGTTGCCCAGTGCACTATGACCCTTCAGGCAGCCATTGGCCTACAGAGCTGTTTGCTCATCCGTTGGGAAAGAGGAAAAAGTCAGCCTCACGTGTGTCTCTCCAAACCCTGTCCAGACAAACCAGGATAACAGGTCTTACAAAGGCAGAGTTAAAGTCCATCACCTGTGTCGGTCTAAATGTTCAATTATTTACCAGGATAGGCTTTAGTAATTCAATTGGGTAAAATTAGGGGTTTTATTTGGCCCAGTCTGTTTTTGTGTGTGTGTGTGTTAGAGGATGAGTATGTACCTGTTGGTCCTGTGTCTGGCTTTGCTGCAGCAGGAGGGATTAGCCAGGCGGGACCCTCCAGGCTGCAATAGCCCTAAGGCGGTGAGGGTGGCCAAAGAGGCCCTGGAGCAGATCAACCAGGACCGGACAAATGGATACATCCTGAGCCTCAATAGACTCTCTCTCACTCCTGAAAAGGTGAGGGCACACACACACACACACATGCACAAAAACATGAACAGGGTTCTACACCATCTTGCATCGTGAAAGGCGCGACAGTATTTGCGGAAAGCAGCCGACGGGCCAGCAGCCTTGTTTGCGGAGCCTAGAAGCAAATGAGAAGAAAATGAACTCTGTGTGTGTGTGTGTCCAGGAGAAAGGTGGTAAACTCTACAATCTGACCATTGATGTCATGGAGACCAAATGCCACATCGCCAGCAGGAAACCATGGAAACAATGTAAAGTCAGAGATGGTGGTGATGTTCCCGGAAGTGCCACGTGGCGGTGTACCTTCGCTCTTCAAGATCAACACAATGAGGGCCTCCTTTGTGGGCCACTGTTGACCCAGTAATCCTTTTGGTTATGTGCGCACGTGTCTATACCTACATCTGTGTGTTCGTGTCCCTCAGGTGTATGGGGAGTGTGAGGTATCTGCCCACGTCGACTCCGAACATGAAACTTCAAAGTTGCTCCTGTGCACTTGGTGACGGTAGATCGATGGAGTCATTTATACTCGTCCGGGAATTGACATTTATTTTTCCATTCATTTGATAACCCGAAAAACACAAGTCTCGGTGAGAGATGGTGTTGCACGTCTATTGTGTTGGCACTGTACCGCTTTGATTTTGTAAATGTTGGTGAGGTGTGAAATTAAAGATGCTGACATACATTGACGTCTTTCTCTGGATAAGCTCTGTCCCAAAATACCTCCCAAGTAAAGATGTCATCCGCAAGTGATCACGCAGAGCTGCAGCTGGATATTAAAGTGAAGGAGAACACACTTGGATTCCATCCAGGGGGTCAGCGTGGACATCGTTGAGGATTACAAGTATCTGGGAGTACAGATAGACAATAAACTGGACTGGGCTAAGAACACTCAAGCTCCGTACAGGAAGGGCCAGAGTCGCCTCTATTTTCTGAGGAGGCTGAGGTCCTTCAACATCTGCCGGACAATGCTGAGGATGTTTTCCGAGTCTGGGGTGGCCAGTGCCATCCTGTATGCTGTTGCATGCTGGGGCAGCAGGCTGAGGGTAGCGGACGCTAACAGACTCAATAAACTGATCCGTAAGGCCGGTGACGTTGTTGGGGTGGAGCTGGACTCTCTGTCGATGGTGACAGAGAGGAGGATGCTGGCCAAACTACCTTCCATCCTGGACAGTGTCTCCCACCTGCTCCATGACGTGCCGGTCAAGCAAAGGAGCACCTTCAGCGGAAGACTCATCCTCCCAGAATGCACCACAGAGTGCCACAGGAAGTCATTCCCGCCTGTGGCCATCAAACTCTATAACTCCTCCCTTTAAGTGTTAGTCGATATGACCATAAGTCACTAAACTGGACACCGATCATGAACATCTCTGCAACACTGGACATGATTTGGGAACATTCGGTGCTTAAACTACTGTGCAATACACCCTGTTTTCAATTTAATTTAATTTGTGATACTTATTTATACTTCTAGTACGGCTGTGCAATATCCTCCATCCCATTATATATTGTTAATAAGCTACACGTGACTTGACAGCTCACGCACTATTACTTTATACTGTAATATTAACCTCAACCGGTAAACCCAGTTTGTACATTACACTTGTTTAAATTTATACTTATACTTATACCCACTTTGTAGTTACCTGTATTATATTATTGCTTTTTGCTTAGTACTTCCATTCTTGCGTGCGCTGACATGATAGTGAGCTGCTGTTACAAAGAGTTTCCCCTCGGGGATTATTAAAGTATTTCTGATTCTGATTCTAAATCTGATAAAGCGAGCTGAGCATAGCTGAAAGGGTTCACACTGCAGGATGGAGGTTGGGGAAGGCTGTAGACCATGTGCACCACACAAAGTGCCTGGGTTAAATCCTCAACAAACACTTCGCCTCAGCTGACCTTTTGACCCTGTTATTTCTTGTGCGTTCAGTTCCAGCCACTGCAGCGCGGGAAGTGTGTCCGGACTGTCCCAGGGCTGACAACGTCAATGCGCCCGACGTCAAGGAGGCGGCCAGTCTCTCCCTGCGGAGGTTCAGTGAAGAGAGTCTCCTGACCAACTACTTTACACCGGAAAACATTACAAGAGCAAGTTCACAGGTTAAGCAAAAAGAACAAAATCATCAAGAAATCAACGAACGTGCGCTTGTTTTCGAGGGAAGATTCTGTGTGCAGGCATGAGGGCTCATGTTTAAACTACAGACTATATTTCCTGCAGACGACGTGTCACATGTTGCAAAGCAGATATTTTTGCGTTGTTATTATCAGGTTCATCCTTCTAGCCTTGAGTGCTCTTGAGGCTACACCTTCATTGTTCTGCGCTCTTAAAGGGGTTGGCCGCCGTGTCTTGTCTTGCCTGCGTGTGTGTGTGTGTGTGTGTGTGTGTGTGTGTGTGTGTTTGTGTGTGTGTGTGCGTGCGCGTGCGCGTGTGTGCGTGTGTGTATGTGCGTGCGTGTGTGTGTGTGTGTGTGTGTGTGTGCGTGATCAGTGGAGACTCATTCTGGAGACGATGTGCTCAAAGAAAACAGATGCCAATGGACTGAGCGACTGCCCACCTATGGACTGTCAGTTTGCTGTGAGTCACACACACTCACACAAACACACACACACAAATGTCTTAAGGGTATTTTCGATAAATGATTTACTGCACTTACTCAGCACGAGTTCTTCAAACACGGCTTTCTACAGTCTAAAGCTGAACAAGATTGTTGGATGGGAAATGGCCCTGTTAGATGTTTGTTTAAAAAAAACAAAACCTGTTTTGATGGAAGACAGCTCTAAGAACTCCCTAGAAATGGAAATGCAAAATGTATTACATTCAGTTTGTATTTCCACTGTTGTGTAAATTCCCAAAAGAACTTAAGGCCTTAATAGCTCATTCGTTTACAGTTTTAAAACTCTTTTTTTATGTGTCTTGCCTTAACTGTGGTGGTCGTTGCTTGCGTACACCACCTTGGTTCCACCCAAACTCCCCTCCGTTGCTGAATCCTTTCTGGCTCCAAACCCCCACAAGTTGTGACTCCAGGCTCAACTATTCTTGATTTTTACTTTCCCGCAGCGTAAGGGCTTCTGTTCGGGATCGCACATGGAACAGTTTGAGATCGGCCTCCCTGTCGGAAGGAAGGACAGCTCATTTAAGAATCAGAGGCTTGTGAAGGTGAAGTGTGAGATCTACGAACCTCAGGTACCTGCTTCGACTGCAGGGATGTGCCACGCAGTAGGACTTTATATATCTGATCTTCAAAATTTTGAGGATGGGCTTGAACAACAAACTAATTCTTCTAATTCATCTACCAATCCAGTAACTGCATCTCTGATATCCTGATATCTGAAATTTAGATTTCTTCAAAGTTCCAGTAATCCATGTAGCTTATTTTCACACAGAGTCAAACACTGTGTGTGAAGCAAAAAGGGTTGCTCGTAATGATGATGAACACAGAGAGAAAAACCATCCACTTCTGCAGCTCTCCGGTGCTTTTTTAGTTCGTTTATGGAGAGAGTTTTACGGTACAGTCTCACCACTCTCATCAACACGTCCCTTTTATAGTTTCCTGGGGCCAGTGGAAGCTGAAATACCGAGCCACACTGTGTCTTTCTCTCTCCTCCTCCTCCTCCGTAGGCTGCCGCTGTGGGGGAGCAGGCCAGCGGGAACACGGGGCATCAACACAACACGCACACACACCGGCAACCCCATGCGCACACCCACCCGGTCCCACCCAGCTCGGGCCTGGCTGTCTCCAGGCCACGGGGCTCCCTCTGCTCCTCTCAGGTCTTCCCCAGCAGCCGGCTCCTGCCCGGAACCACACATCTGGGCTTAGACAAACTCAAGCCACGATTGGCCGGACCAGGACGGTTGATCTTTGATCAGCTTTTCAGCTACATTTCTTCCTGCATGTTGTAATTAGTTAAGAAATGCAAGAAATTGTAACCTAGAAGTAACATATGGGAGGGCAGTAAGTTGTACCCCCATTAATCCTTGTAAATAATCACATTACATGAATTGCTTGATTAAAGCAATCATTCTTAGAAAAACAAAAGAGTCCTTATCACTCCTGAACTTGCCTGAGAATCATCACATTTTATAGTTTTATTCAGTATCAAGGTAATCCAGTGATACTGCAAACAGGAATTGCTAATAGCTTATTCAGCGTACTTTCAATGGTGCCAATTTGCCAAAATGTCAATTTTATTTGAGGGGTGTGCCCAGAGTGCCAGACTCATGCTTTGTAGGTTATTCGAAAGGATTTTGTTTCTCAGAAATACCAAACATTATTTCACCATCACTAATTTAAAATGACTCATGTTCATACTGTACGTTTGTTTAAAGATTTTTAAATTATTTGCGAGAGTAAAATGTAATAGTTTACTTAGTAACTTAGTAATATTAACCACCATTAAATACAGTTTCAGTAAAATGAAGCTGGCAAACACGTTTGTTTGCTGTATATATGGTCTATTCCATATTATTTGTTATTGTCCAAGGTCTGACAGATATTATAAATGATCAGATTTGTGTATAAGTGTGAACAGTACAAATGTGTTACTGACTTATCAACAGACAACTAGGCTTTAACAGTACAGTTGATGTTTCTTTATTTTGTTTCGTTTCAAACCTTCAAAAGTGAAAAATCATTTAACAATATTTGCGGTGATTTTACATTTATTATTTAAAGTACAGTATTAAGCTTTCTGCCTCAGTGAAATTATTAAACTTAGTAGGAGAGTTATGTAAAATTCATGTCCAACAAGCAAACTATGGGGCATCTAGTTTGGGTGCGTGACACAGCTGAGGTTGTTAATGCAGACCAGGGTGTGAAACTTAGCTTTAAACAATCATGTTATATCTTGTCACCATTTTTAAACTTGAATGAAATAATTGCTGATGGGCTACATCAACCTAACAATAAAACCTAATGCTGAGGAATACTTTTTTTTACTTTGGCAACAATTAAAATGTCCATCGCAGTCGAAGAGTGGCACAGTGGAACTGCAGCTTTAACTTTTACATCAGAACTGAATCAGCAATTCTGTGGGGGAAAACTGCACAACGTGAGTGGTATTTATGGCAGGACTGCCATTCAGAAACCACTTTGATCTAAGGCCAACCCATAGAGGCTTTAGGGAACGTGGTTCTCGGATGTGTAATAGCGGAGTCCACAAGAACGCAGGCACTGTAAAGTGTGAGTAACAAGTGACGGAACAGTGTGTTGGAGTTATTGAGTTGTGCATCTCCATCAATCTCCCTGTGTGTGTGTGTGTGTGTGTGTGTGTGTGCAGACGTATCTCATCAAAACTCCCCTTCTTGGCCATTATATCGGAGTGAAAATGGATCCCACCTCTTGCCCTCGATAGGTTTACTGCTGCGCGTTAGGCACCAGACTGAGTCAGGAGGCCCGCAACAGGAGAGCGTTGCGGTGATTTGTGGCGACAGCTTCATGGGCCTGTTGAGGCCGAAGCACACAATGTGCTTGGCAGACTGAGAGAACGTGAAACAGTTCATCAGCAGAACAACCCTTTTGGACCTCAGTCTCCAGGGGATATTGGTTGAATACAAATTAATTGACTCATTCGTAAAAGAGTCATCCGGCTGCCAAGCAACAAAGGCAAAGTGACTAATGGTTACTGTTGCACAACACAGAGCGATCCGGGGGGAGAACAAAACTCATGAAGTAGCAGCAGCTCACACAGCAAGCGTTGTGTTGTTCTCTTGACATTATTACTTACTTACCTACTTAAAGGCAGGGCAGCGGCGATGTAGCCACTCTCATCTGTTTCTAATGCGCAAATGTGCACGTTTTGTTTCCGTTTTTCCGTTTTAAAATGAAATCACGACGCAGCAAGTAGTTGTGTGAAAAGTCACGTCACCGGTCAAATGATGTTTTCTGGGCACAATTAAATGAATGTATTGAAACGATAAGACATACCAGTCGATAAAGAGCATGCACGGTGGAATTGTGAGTTCATTCAGCATGGTGCAGTTTTCCACTCCACTACCTCTTTACTCACTGCTGTCAGACAATCTCACTGATCTTATTGGTAGAAGTAATCCACACAAAAAAAAATACAACTTAGGGATCTGATTGTGCAGATGCATATTTTTCTAAATAGGTTTTTCTTTCTTGTGTGAATTTCCTTGGCAACTTCACATAAACCGATTGTTTTGGCCGGGAAAGTTGTTCTGCATTTCCCAATGTGTCCACATGGTGTCACCCTTACTTCTGTTTTCACTTCACGTCCATGCCATCAAGCTGCAACAGAGGGTCATGATTCAAAGCACTGATGTAACATTTTAAATTTGACTTCCTTCTGCTGTGCGAAGAAAGCAGACAGTGTCTCAGGGTAAAGCATGAGATGGGCTTTCGACGTGTTTCAAAACATTCAAAATAATGAATATTATTTCAGGTTTTTTTCAAAAATGTTTAATCGTCGCTTGAAAGATACTGGATGCTTTCACCTCTTGAGGCCTGTGAAAATCCTTTAAATGAAATGATTGGAGTAGGAAAATCCCTCTTTGACTGAAGCGCTCACATGCCACGCGCAAGACCTTAACCTGTGATGAGGGGTGACAAGCAGACATTGTTTTATTTTAAGGCATCACAAGTCAAAAAGGTTAAAGAAAAAAAGACATTTCATACCGGGACTTTTCCCTTTAGCTTACGAGGGATGGCAATGTCATCTTGTCGGTCCACCACTTCAGTCCAGATTGAAATATGCCAACAACTATTGGATGGATTTTCCCAGAAGATCGATCCAGCGGACTTTTCATCTAGCGCCACCATGAGAAGTGCTGCTCTATAGACCACGCCACATGCATTAGATGTGCTGAACGGGTTCCAAACGCTTTGGCATAAATGTCATACACAGAGCCTTAAAGAAGGTTAAATACCCACTGCAATAATGTGAGTGCAGTAGGTGTTGGTTGCACTTGTAAAACGTTATTAACGAGCCCTCTGGAGTCATTGTAAGCCTAATTTAACCAAACAACTCTGAGACGAGATCTTCTTTTCCAAACAGCTAAGCCATGTGAACACTCAGTGTTAATTACGTGACTGTAAATGGAAGAATTCAAATGAATACAGGCTGCCCACGTTGCTTTTTGACTGTATACTTTGCTTTCCAACAAACACAGCAGAGAGTCATTTAACCGCTGTCCGAGCACATTACTTAATTAACGCGAGGGTTGTAAGAGCCTTGTATGTACGTAGATAATGGATTTTGTGGGCACCCCAGAGTGTGAGCTGCAGTTTCTCTGTTCTGTTAATATGTCACGTTGTAACACAGCTTCAGGCACAGTAATGCACGTATTGTTGCCACCGCTTGTCCCACTGCTTCCCTTCTTGTCTGTCTTCTTCGCGGCAACTCTCCGAGGAGAAGTGGATCTACTCCTCTAGTTGTGTGCCCCACATTCTATGGAAATCACCATTATTAATTCAGTTTAAGAGGCCCTCAAGATGTGTAAGGCTCTGTGTGTGTGTGTGTGTGTGTATGTGTGTGTGTGTGTGGACAAGACATGCACGCATCAGCGCACACACACACACACACACACACACACAGTCATTTGTGCTTGCGCTTGCTGCTGCCTGTTTTGGTTGAGAGAAGATATCCAAGCTTCAGGGCTCCTGCTGACACACTGACCTCACACTGAATGGCACCAAAAGAAAACCAAAGCTCTTATTCACACTGAAACATTCAATTCAATTTTATTTGTACAGCCCAATATCCCAAATCACAGTTTTGCCTCAAAGGGCTTTACAATCTGTAAGATACGACACCTTCTGTCCTCAGACCCTCGATTCGACTAAGGAAAAACTACCCCCCAAAAAAAGACGGAGAGACAAGCAATAGATGTCGTCTGCACAGAATAGATTCATAACAGGAAATCATAGTACACACAATTATGATGACAATGATGAGATTGTAGTACATATAAATATGTTGAAAAGTGTGGGATGTAAAACATAAGGGAAGAGGATGGATCCAGACGGACAACCGAGCAGCTCCAGGTGGAGCCCAACGAGCAGGACCCGAGCCTGCGCCCCCCCCTCCTCCACCGTAGACACAGCCGCACCGCCCCAGCAGGTCGCCGCAATCACAGATCCAGACTCCACATCTCCGGAGGCAGAAATACCTGCTGAAACATGAGGCTGATGGGTTCACGTTAATCTGCTCAAGAGAGCATTTTCAAAAAGTTCAGTTCGAGGATGAGAAAAACACCAGCGTAGCGTGGACGGAGGAAACAGCTCCTTGTAAAAAAAAAAAAAAAAAAAGAGACACCTGTGAACGTGAGCTGTAAACCTGCAGCAATCCGTTCATTTTCTAAACCACTTGTTCTGCTCGGTCTCTTGGGAGGCCGGAGCCCATCCACCAGCATGCATTGGGCAAGAGGCGGCGCACACCCTGGACAGGTCACCAATGGTAGGCCTAACACAGTATCCTCACATCATATCCTCACCTGAGGGCACATCACATGTCATCACATCTGACTTGTCTAATACATTCAACACGCACTTGTCTCATGTAGGATTACTGCTATTGTGTAGAAACTAACTCCATGACATACTAGCAGGCAGAGGTCTGTGGCACAGCTCACCCAGTCTGTCAGTTCTCTGCACAGAGATACTACAGTACTGCAGCCATTTATTTTTTTTTTTGTGCGCGATGTGGCTGTGAAAGCCTTGCATGTTGCCTTTTGGCTTTTAACAGGAGCCATGCTGTTATTGTGCACGGATCTCCAAACCTACTTCATGTCGGGGGGCATATGCTTTAAAAGCCAAAGCCCTAATCAACAGATCAACATGTATTTTGAAGACCCGGCAGGGATTAGGTTGCTCTCTATCCTTTTTAAAGAGCCTTAAGAGCGCATGGGGGTCCCGGAGAGGGGCAACGGCTTACATTCGGCAATAATTCCTCATGCAGGGACAGCAGCTGTTTCTTGTCTGCCATCTCGCTGTTTTGCTGTCGTGAGAGCAAGGTGGTCATGACCTCAGGGGCCGTTGAAGAAAAATCGCCTCACCCAGCAGTTTGTAGATAATATCCTTCAAAGTACTGCATATAGAACCAAATGAGCCAATAACATGAGAGCTGTGTGGTCCCCGATGTCAACATAGTGCTTGAAAACTCGAGGCTTTTAAAGCGTTCAGAAATTAAATGGGGGACGTCATTGTGATGAACGACGACGATGCTTTAACTTGTGCGAAGCGAGACGATAATTTTGGGGGGGGGGGGCTGAATGGTACGCGACAATGTTTCTTAGCCAGATGCCAGTATTGAACCCATAACATCCAGAGTAGATCATATGCAACATCATCCCACTACCGTATGAGTCCTCAGGACACCATCAGCAGCAGTACTTTAGATATTCCCAAAGAGGTGGTGAGAATGGGAGTTACTGCTGCCCCACTTCCCCTTCCCTCCCCGCCTGGGACCACCTTCAGGGGAGCGCTGCCTCTTTACTCCCAGGGTGACACAGATGGTGTGTGCATTATACAACATGACGACCTCATTAAACATGAACACAGCTCTGCTGTGTCTACTGACCACATATTACTGTGGTTTATGGCAGGTCTCTCGTACCGGAGACGCTTTCGAATGTGCGGAGGATGCTCAGTGTGAACGACCTTTTTTTTAACTGATCGACGACCCCAGCATGGTATCACTGTACGTGTCCTAAATTGGCAACATCAGCTGTACGTCTGGGCCGGACTGTGTTTTAGACTAAAGCCACTCTTTGCTTGTTCAGCATCTTAAATATGTTCTGAGCCCTACTGATGCAAGTATGAATCAGTGTCCCATTTTAATGTTACTGGACAGTTGAACACACGTCTCCTCTATTAATCTATGTGAGTTTAATCTGGAATTTGAGGTCATTTTTGCTATTTTGCATTACATACACTAATAAAGAGAAGTCCTTGATTTTTACCCATAAGCCATTTTTCATATTAAGATTAAGGTTATAAAACTGCATTTAATCCTTAGAAGACCAAAGGGAATCTTTAGATGTTCTGTTTCTCAGCCTGTCCTTAAATGTTTGATTGTTAAAGCAGCTTGTCCACTAATGATTAAACTCAATTAAACTCAGAGGTTTGAGGGACTTTAAGTTTATATTAAGTGGTTGATGTAAAGATGATGGGGGAAAAATATGTAAAATAACTGTGAGTATGGCCTTGTGGCAGGTTTTGTCAACTTATATCTATATGTTATGAGCGATCAGTGTTTTACAAAACATGCATTTAACTTTAAATATGTGCCAGGGTAAGAAAAATTGAAAGAGAGAAACCACAATTTCTTCTTCTTACATTTTAAAATCATCTATGCAGGTGCTAACACTTCTCGCCACTAGTTGGTAGCCTTGCCCTTTTTATTTTATTTTTTTACTCAGAGGCAGAGGTTTCAACCCCATCTGTAAAGCCATGTTAACATTTCTTATTCTCATCAGAACAGATCGGATTGCAGTTTGATTCCTAGGGCGTAAATTACCACCTCATCTTCCAGCCAGTATCTTTGATCATTTATAACAGTATATAATAATAGCCAACAGGTCATTTATTTTCCTAGTGTATATGCTAAAAAAGGTAGGAGGATGGGGGGGCTGGGCAGGTAGGAGGGGAGAGAGGGGGGCAGGCACCAGACTCTGAGCCCCTCCTCCAGAGAGCCACGGTGCGCCTCTGTTCCAATGGAAACAGGTGGGATCCCCCCGGACTCCTCCAATCGCACCCGCCCTCCGCGCTGGGGGACAATCCAGGGCAGGAGGCAGGACCCAGCCAACTTCCACACTCACCGCGGGGAAAAGTCGCGGAAACGGCAGTTCGCCGGAGCGCTGGTGAAGTAAGTTAGTTGCCGCCACCTGGCCGCTGTCGAGGGCGGCGTAGCAGCGCAGTGCTGGGACGGTTCGCTGCGATGGAGAACGCGTACTAACCGGATTTGGAATTGGGCTTCCCCCCCCCCCCCTGGATTACTCCCTGTTAAACCGACCCGGTTCCGTATTTCCGTTCACATTGTCTTGGTTGCTCTGCTCTTGTGGAGTCACGTTAGCGTGCTAAACACTTTGAAAATGCCTGGAAAAACAAAGTACAACCTCGTTGACGATGGGCATGACTTGAGGATCCCGTTGCACAACGAGGAAGCTTTCCAGCATGGGATCAACTTCGAGGCGAAGGTGAATTCACAAGCAAATGTACCGTAAACGTGTTACGTTAGAGAGATAGCCAGTTAGGTTAGTCGTTAACAGTTAACGTTAATTCACATATAACGTAGCCTGTGTTTTTGAGCGTTGTCTTCGTTAGCCGACCTGTCCAAACAGCCAAACCTGTAACTAATAACGTAACAGTTACTGTACTACTCTGGAGAGGTTTTGTATTCAGAAGTGGTCAACATAACTCACGGCAAATAACGTTTGGCAACTTTTCTGTGAGCGAAATCAAATTCTGAGAGATTTGGCTAGCTAGTAAAGCAAGTTGTTAGCTAACGTCAGTTGAGGGATTGAAGTTTACGCAGAGTTAATCATTAACGTTAACTTAAGTGGACAGTGGAAGTGTTTCAGTAAGTAAAAATGCCAAGTATTGTTTAATTAATGTGTTGTACCTGTCATGTATCACCTTCCCGACGGCAGTACATCGGCAGTCTGGATGTGACGCGGCCGAGCAGCCGGGTGGAGATTGTGGCTGCGATGAGGAGAATACGGGTGAGTGGAGTCCTGACGGAACTCCCTTTCAAATCTTGCAATTTTTCGACCCCGTCGCTCAGCAGCTAATGAGCAAATCTGGTCAAATAGGACTTGCGGTGTTTTAGGAATCACTGTGGTCCACTGCTACATTCGGCATATGTATGCTTGAATAAACAGCAACTTACTGTATATTTTTTGAATGTATTGCCTGTCCTCCGTGGTTAAACTAACTTTGATGGAAGACTGGGGGAATGTGAGCCGACTTAAGTTGTGTGACTTGAAACACTGCTGAAGTGCTTGGTGCTTTGGTTTGGTTATTATTTCTGAACCCCGGATTGAAGAGAGCACCGTCATTGTAAAAGTAGCCCACTAACCCAGGTAGCCAAATTTGCCCGTTTGCATTGTGAAATATACTATACGTTATTGCGTGCTAAATGCACGAAAGTTGAATAATGGTCGGACTACTTGGTGACCTTTCCCACCGGAGCCCCAGAGCATGCCATGACAAATCACCAAAAGGAGTCATAAAGTAGTGTTGGATGATTGGGAAAAACCAATTACAGTGTTATCATTTCGACGTCCTGGGGGAGGGATCCCTCTTCTGTTGCTCTTCCAGAGGTTTCTTCCTTTTTTTCTTCCCTGTTAAAAGGGTTGTTTTGGTGGAGTTTTTCCTTATTTGAGTGGAGGGTCTTAGCACAGAGGGTGTCATGAGTAGCACAGATTGCAAAGCCCTTTGAGGCAAATTGTGGTGTTTGATTTTGGGCTGTATAAATAAAGCTGAATTGAACATAGAAGGTATGAATGCTAGTTAAGAAAGCCGTTTAACGGTGCAGGCTTTGTACGGTCTCGGACTTGGCTTGCCTGGTGGTAGGTTTGGTCTTCCATGTGCTCTATCACCGTTTTGAAGTTTCCTTTGAAGCCCCCCCCCCGTCTGCTGCGTAAACCTAAGATTTACAACTTTTTCAGCTCCAGCAAGTAGACTTAATCTTAATCAGTGTGTCTGCCAGCTTGGCAGCAGTTTGCCTGGCAACCACGTACAGGTTGTGCCAGTGGTGTATAGGTATTTGAGGGTTGTGGTGATCAGCTGGTAGGTGTGCTGTGGCACAGGAAACACAAGCATGCGTTTGGTTTGGGTTTTATTAAACTTATAGCAAAACAGCAGGGTAAAGTACGGGTTATAAGGCATGGATGCGTCATCAGTTCACTTGTCCTGACATTTAATTTCGAGTAACTGCCATTTTCTATTAAACAGACTGTAGGCTAGCAACGCCAGTGGCAGTCTTAATCTGCATGTTATGTGATGAAGTTCATTCCAGCAGGACACCCTCTCTGATATACATGTGTGTACACACCGTTGAGCACGAGGTGCAAAATGTTCTTGTTGACCTTTTCAGGGAAGTGACCCGCTCCCATAAAGTGGACCTCCCAGTGTGCTGCCATGGCAGCTGTTGTTGGCAGGGAAACAGGCTTTGGTTTGGCCCCTCCAGTGTGAAAAATGGTTTGACACTGGCTTGACAACACAATGGAGGGAAGTCACAGGTATTTAACTTGGAAGGGGAGGAAAGCATGGGACTGCTGGAGTAGCTCTGGAGGCATTGTTTTACTTGAGTAGCAAGTAAGCCAAAGCAACATTAGCTGAATGTTGATTCAAGACAAAAAGAGAAAGCCCGTAATGGAGTGACCAAACTTGCTTTGGCAAATGAACAGTGATTACGTATTTGACAAGAAGAGTAGCTGTTTTGTTTGACACCAGATAGTTTTAAGATTGACTGATATGTGCTTACACCTCCACAAAACTCAAGACTGTCAAGTAGGGCCACGCAATTCATCGAAATATTATCGAAATCGCAGTATGGCAAAGTGCAATATCCAAATCGCAGAAGCTGCAATTTTTTTTGATAAAGGTAACGTGTGACAAAACAGCCTTATAATGTAGTGCTGCAGTGCTGCAGAGATGGCCCGGCCTACAAATCTGGTTCTCCAGATATAAGAAAACATGTTTGTTTGGTACAGAACAGACCCCAACAAATTTCACATCGTCAGGATTTTAATCGTTTTTTCAGTAAAAATGAAAATTGCGATGCAAAAATGATCATTCCCACCAATCGTGAATCATATCTCAATCGTGATATCTGTGAAGGTCATCGCAATAGGAGTTTTTTTTGGGTTGTTTTTTTTACCATAACATGCTGCGCTTGTGTCGAGTCGGATACCATGAAGCTTTTTGGATTCGGACTCTTATTTTATTGAATCCTCGCTGAGTAAGAAAAGAAACCAAAATGTGTTGCAAGCAGGAACCACATTTCTTATCTTTCTGATGTCATCCATCTTATGAGGTATTTTGTGATTTATCTTTGGTAAAAAAGGTAAAACAAACCAAAATATAAATGTTCTCTTAGTTGCCGTATTCAATTTGAATTCATTCCATTTTGAGTTGGGCGTTTAACCAAAAACATTGCCAATCAATATCGTGGCTCTTGGTTTTATATGGGATTGAAGCAACATAAAAAGAGGCTTTAGTAAGGGAAAATATTGTTTTTACTCCCTAAACTGCTGGACGTTTTCACCGTGAAGCAGATCTAGAAAGTCCTGGGGGAGTGTGTTTGCTGACAGAGCGTGGTAAAGGCACAGATCAGAGGCTTCTGCTCTTGTCCGTCGAATGAGCGGGAATGCACAGGGACGTCAAAACACTGACACTGTGGGCCGCGTTACGCGCAGGAAAACATGGCAACTTGTACACAGCGTCCCCCCCCCCCCTTTAATCTATGCAGGTGGATAGGAAGATTTCCTAGCCTTTCCACAATCCGGCGTGCCTGTTCAGTCACTGCAGGAAGTGGGTGTAGACGTTTGGATTCAGAAAATATGTTCAGTCATTTAGTGGAAAAGTCTTAACGTAGCCACGGACAGTTTTTTCTTTATCTCCACTTTGAAAAGAAAAACTCTGACACTGCTTTTGGCTGCATCAAGCACATTCTTTGCTTGCCATTTTAAAAATACTTCAGGGACAATGAAGCAAGGACAGACTCGTCTTGTTTCTGGTTTGTGCTTTCATGTAACTTGATGCCTTGTGGAGTTTCAGAAAGAACGTGAAATGATGCTCCCCACCGCGTCTGCTCTTTTCCCAAGATTTCTATCGGCCTCTCTTTCTGCAGAGTCAGTCAGAGCCGTGCTGGTTGCCAGGCAACCTGTTGGTGTATGGTGTCATTGTTCCTTGTGTGCATGAGTCACCTGTAAGCCGGTGGCTGATAACAAAGTTATGACATGGCAAAGCAGGAAATAGCCACCTACAGCGGCGCGATACGTGCGGCGCCGCAGGATCTGGTGTCGTTCGTCAGTCTCACATGTACACGCTTACACACACACACACACACTCACACACTCACACACACACTCTGCTGCACATGTTATTCTTTAATAATTAACTACTCTTCACGGATATAAATGGGGAAACAGTTTATCACAGACGGATTCACTTGGTGTATCTGAAATATGTCCTTTTCTGTTTTTTACAGTTGCAACTCATGATTATTTTCCTTTTTATTTGTATTATTTTTGTTATGATTGTTGTTTTTGAGGTTATTTGGGGGAATCAATTAATCGTTGAGTCTTTTAAAATGTCAAGAGTATAGGCTAGTAAAAATGCAAAATCAAAATTAATGATTTAAAAGTGATTTGATTAAGAGAATTGTTGATTCATTTTCTGTCGATAATCTAATCAGTTGAAGGACTAATTCATTTCAGCACAAGTTGTGGTGTTCTCCATGTTCTGGCTATGAAAGAATTGTAGATAAATGCTGATGCTGCTATGGATTGAATGAGCTCTAGAAAGAGAGAACATGCACCATTAGGCCATAATATCTTGCTTTTTTCCCCGTTGTCACACTGAGACGAACATGCTGTGTAATATAAAGGTCCTTATAAATGAAATGTATTGTAATCATCAGCTGGTGAAGTCTGGTAGCAGCGTATCTGGTTGAAAGGAGAGCAGACCTTTTTACAGTGAATTAAAGAGATTAATTTCTCATTAATCTGCCTTTGCTGGGTTAACTGACCGTAGGATGATGGAGCAGCATGGGATGAGAAGATTAGGCGTGTCTGTGGAGACGGCTGAGGCTGAGGAGACTGAAAGTGCACGGTGCTGGAGTTGGAAAAAGAGCGAAATGGAAATCCTCAGTCCATGCCTCCAGCTGCCCGGCCGAACTGTGTGGAACAGGACCTTTTGTGTGTTCACCGGGCAGCTAACAAGCATCTTTTAAGCGCCAGTTAGCTGGTGGTAACAAGACCCAGTGGAAGTTCATTAATCTGCTTTTCAGTTCACACTTTAGTGACCCGTTATTGCACTTTAAATGAGTAGTACAGTGTAGCGAGATCTGGAGTGCAGAAGTGGACAGGAGGCAGTATGTTAGCATTGTAATGATGCGTCATTGGAGTGTAATACCATGAACAGAGTCGGTGAAGTGGGTCCCTGTGATTGCCATACGTCCCTATCTCATCTGCCCCCAAGGCCTACCCTCACCCACGCAACACTTGTACAGCCAGCAGAGTTATTAGGAGAAAATGTCAGGATCACAAACATGTTAACAGTTAAAAGTCTAGGTTTGAGAAATATGAATAAAACCCTCTCCTGATGTACTGATTGATCAATCGGTTTCAGCTCTAATCGCGATGTTGACCTACATCTTGGTGTAGTAAAGTATCTGAAAAGTTAAAACCTTTGGATAAAATAACTAGTTGAGAATTGTTTTTTGGCTGATAAAATGTCAAGCATAATGACCCTTAACTTACTAGGACTGAAACCAATGAACAAATTCCAAGGTAATTGATTAATAGGCTTGTTCAAAAGGAAGAAGTTAAAGAATCCTTATATTTTAAAAAGCCGTAACAAGCTAATGTTTGCTAAATGACTGGAGGGAGCCTTTTCATCACGAGGATAAAACTTTGGAAAAACACTTTTTATTTTTTTGGCAAGGAATTTCTGAAATCTCAAATGATTGAATATCAACGACTTAATTTATCCATCTTGCCAAATTGTCCCTGCAGGGATCAATCCAGTATCACGTTAACATGTAATCATCGCGTGGAGGCAGCGCTATTACCTGTTCCAGCTGAGCTGAATGACTCACCGAAGCAGTTACACGGTCGTTAGTGCCGTTGACTTAGTCTTTGCGTTTTATGTGTGTGCACAAGAAAATACACACTTACAGTATTTACACTCGTAATGTAGCGGGGCTGTATTTACTTAATAAGTGTCTCGGCATATTTCCCGCCACTCCCCTGTCATGACTTTGTCTGGCATTTATGATAGCAGCCTTATTTAGAAGTCTACACAGGGATGTTTTCATATAGAACCAGTAGTAGACAATGGCAGATAATCACAAAAATGAGAAATAAATGACAGAGAAAACTGATTCAATTTCAATTAAATTCATATTTATCTATTTTATATATATATACCGGTATATATATATATATTTAATCAGCCCAATATCTCAAATCACAATTGGCCTCAAAGGGCTTTACAATCTGTCCTTAGACCCTCGATTTGAATAAGGAAAAACTACCCAAGAATGAAAACACTGATCATAAAAAAGTTTAAGTGACAATCAATCATAATTAGTTAATAAAGTGAAAAAGCCTTTAATTACAGGCGGCTGGAGTTGACCTGCCTCAGTTTGACTGACGTTAACAAGACGTAGAAGCTCAATCCCTTTCCAGGTAATCCACCCTGATTAATAAACATGCTTCTCAGCAGACATTTCTTGCATTAAGAAAGAAAGACCTCCAAACACTATCTATGCTGCCGTTGAATGCATTGTTTTTTGCCTTGTGTCTTTTGATCATGACAAACGCATTTCATCAGCCCACTGCTCTGTAGGGGTGTGACGGTACACATAATTCATTGTTCGGTATGCACCTCGGTTGTAGGGTCACTGTTCGGCACACTTTCGGTACAGCAGGGAAAACAAAAAGAAGTTTGTAATTTATTGGAAAAAAAAATGTAAACGTTCAACAGTGGCCCATTGGCAATAATTCTTACCTTAATAGTTAATGTACTCAAATACTGTCATATTGTCAATACGGTCAGAAATAAATAACACAAATACAGAGCAGCACAACGGACCGACTAAACTACACAGGCACCTTGTAGCGGGGCTCAAGCACTTTGGCCAGTTGCTTCAGTTCTGTATTCTCTTCGACCGAGTACGGTCGCATTTCTGCTGCAATAAACACTCCTATAGCATTCGTTATTGATTTGGCCCGGTCTGAATCTGCAGGGGGGAACTGCCCGAACGCTGTGGCGAGAAGGACTTGCCTTCCAGTCTGTTTTAAATCTCGTTCCGCTAATCGACACGTGCGTGACATATTTAAAGTGTTTCCACAGACGAACCCGACTTCAGTTGAACAATGTTACAGTTACAATGATACAGTTGGACACTAATCGAACCAACTGGGAAACTGTAATGCTCACACACAGTGGGTCTAAAGGTAGCCGGAGGGTCCTCCGGCTCTGGTCTCATATTTGTGTTTGTCACTCTACATGAGCTTGACTAACCTTGGCTAACAGGGCTAAGCTGACTTACACGCTACAACTGATAGACAACAACTGGTGCTCTGCCAAACTCTTCCGGTTAAAACTCGCGCTCTAGTATTTCTGTTTTCCGCACGTGCGAGTTGTAGACCTAGGCTACTTTGACAGTAATAGTTTCGGTCACAGGGCGCCCAATCCGAGGAAGTTGCTCATACTCTGCAGCGTCTTTATAATGATTCACCACAGAAGGGACAATGGTGAGAACTCTTGGTGATGGGTATTTTTGAATAATGGGAATGCATTGTTTGTGGTGTGATCCAATTTACAAAAGTAGATGCCATGCAGAAATTTGCCCTGTAACTAATTTACTCTAAAACTCACTGAAAAGTGGTTTCATCCATTTAAAAAAGTTACAGCAGGAAAAGTGCCTCTGAAGAACCAGCATATGCTGTGAAATATATCCATAGCCCACAACTCATGTGGCCAAAAACCACACGGGATCCCAGCCAATCCCAGTTTATTAAGAGCTTGGCAAACTTGGCTGCCATTCTCGATACATGCCTGTGTATTGTCCTCGCTCGCCACAGCAACAGTGGAGTAGCAGCTCTGTCTGTCAAACACATCTGAGTAACAGACGAGGCTGAAACGCTCTGAGGAATAACGGCGCAGGCGTAACCCTGTCATGTCAGGTCGGAGGAAACAGTCATCTGCCTCCCACACACACACACACACACACATGCAACCCTCCCGGTTTACCTAATCACATTATAAACCGTGAGATGAAGTGTCTTCAGGTAGAGGAGTGTGAAGCTCACTACACCGTTGGAGGGTTTTTTCAATTACACACTTGGTATCATTTTTTTGTTCTTCGACTAATGTACCTCTCTCCTCTTTGTGGAGAGAGGTGCATGGTACTTTGAACAAAGGTGCCCTTCTCTCCGAACTAAAGAGGTTATTCATTCCCCCAATTAAATCCTGTTCACTGACCCCGTCCAGCAGGGCTTCTGTGTGTCATTTTTTTGTTGGGGGCCTAAAATTGCTCCTAATAAGTGGGCCACGTTTTGATTTTCAGCCGAAATTGGGAACAGTGTCATTTGGGTGAATATTCTGAAGAATTGGCTGACATCAAGACTTTGTGTGGCTTGTCGACAGAAGTAGTTTGACTGGTTAATAAGTAGTTGTTTGCTCTCAACAAGGCTTGAATGCGTTACAGATCCTTGATATTAGTGTCCTGATACAAAGACATGAGCTACCTATAGAGGTCCAACTGGTCAATGTTAATGTTAAACTTACTTCAACTGGATGCACACTCTAATGGGTAACGCGTGTCCAGGTCAACCTAACTTCAGTAGCACGTCTATGAGTTTGTCCCATGATTGTATCTAACTGATCTGTTAGCTCTACTTTTCCCAACTTGTTAAAACTCGGGAGGGTTTTCGTGTTTCCCTTGACATGGTGATGTGCTGCTCTGAATAATTACAGCGAAGCAAATGTACAGTGTGATTGATCAGTCAGTTAGGGCTGCAAGTAATGATTATTTTCATCATGGATTCATCTGCTGATTAACCTGATTTATGATGAATTATTTGGTTTATGAAACATCAGAAATGAGTAAAACAAACACGGGCGCGCTGCTTCCCTCCTCTTCTGTCTGTGTTCGCACTAAGAAATACGCAACATCAGGTTAGACTTTCAAAATAAAGCTTGGTTAGAAACATCCCGGGTGACGTTTCCTAGGTTTGAGTTAGAATAACTTCTTCCTTATTACAATCAACATTGATTGTTGGTTTCACACAGGAAAATAACCCCAGTCTCCTGTGTGAAAGTCCTGTATTTGACCCATTACTTTTATACTTGATACTTAAGTACATTTAATAAATATGTCAGTAGAATTTGAAAAAAAACACTTCTTAAATTGTATTCAGGCTTCAATTGATTAACCTTTGATCAATATATTAATGCTTCAAATATTGCTCTGGCCTCTTCTTTAAGTTTGTATTCCAAAGAATACCTTTCAGTTATCTCGATGAAATCTACTGAAACAAAAAGGCAATTTCTGATTTTGGCCTGTAAGAAAGACGCTTGGCCGGTGGGTCGAAAGGTTCATTTCGGACACTGATTCCCAGCCTAATTTCCCAGAGGACAAGATGATGTCTTCAAATTTTCTTTGATCAGCGTATATTCATTTTGCTCTAATTTAAATTAAGAAAAAGCAGCAAATCCTCACATTTGAGAAGCTGAACCCATCAAATACTTCTTGCTGAAAACAATTACTCAAACGATTAATCAATTATCAAAATGCTGAATCATTTTCCGTTGACATTAATGCATTAATACATACATTAATCTGTCACCCGCTGAGGTGAATTATAGAGGTCCTGACACATCGCGTGTAGTTACTTTAAGGCTAAAAATGTCATTAAATATGTGTCCTTTACTGTGCGATGTAGAGCCTGGACTTGTGCCTCCTCTATAATGCTGTATAAAACCCTGCAAGGTCTGATACACAAACGTTACAGCCACATCCACGGTTAAAGGCCACCTTCATCTAACTATCGAACTAACAAACAACAAGCTACATCAAAATCCTGCAACTTATTAACATCCCAGAGAAGTTGTGATCAGTCCTTCGCTTTGTAGCCGAACCCTCAACAACATAGCCAAACCATTTCCGAGCTTGGTGTGCTCCCTTGGGTGTGTGCCGTGACAGACACCGTAAGCAAAATGCTGTTGACAGAGAAACAGACAGTGGGAGAAAGGGTCACCTTCGACCGGCGGCGTGTGCTTTTGTGCCTCAAATCTGAGTTCAAGGGGGGAAAATAGATAAAAGTGCATGATTTCAGCCATGTCTGATTTCGGCTTCTCGGCCTGTTGTTTGCCATGTTGTTAAAAGTTTGTCTGGAAAGATGCTCTGATCTTTCTTCCTGAAGAATATTGTGTTTGTCCTCCTCCCTGCTAGTTTTGAAGTCAGTAAAGATTCTTGCTAAACTTTTTAAAACACTTTTTTTTTTATATATATATATGAATGTCTTTGAAGAGCATTTCAAAAGCGTCTCTTTGTGTTCTTCAAGGCCTTCCTTTTTTCTGCCCCGAGCTCAGAGATATTGTTCAGAGGCCATTTTGTTACTTACGGTCACAGTTGAAAGGTCAAAAAGTGAGCCGATAATGACCCGTTACCCTCCCTCCCTCCACTCCTGCTACTCCTCAGCGTCCGATATCGCGGCACCGCGGCGTTTGGACTGTGGATCAGATGAGCCCGGCGGGTGGTTGCGTAGATCATGTTAATGTGTTATTCAGCACTGAAGCGCTCCGGGTCATGTTTATCTACACAGCTGCCGCTTTCTCCCGTCCTGACTCGCTGTCAGTGAAGTGCTTACAGGAGGCCGGCTGTAAATCCCACGTAAAACCGAGTGTATTTAAAAAGTGGCTAATGCTTAACTTGCTTTATTGTTCACAAGTTGGTTTAGGCATTCTATAATACTTCAATTTTATGATTGATCTTACCGCTTTTTATTCGGTTTCTATTTTATCATTCTCGCTATTGTGCCTTACCTGCTCACTATTTTTGTGTTGTGCCGCTGACTTTCGTGTGTACAGCACTTTGGTCAGCTGTGGTTGTGCCGTATAAATACATTTGATTTGATTGGAAGACAGTAAATGGGTTGTTGAGCTGCTGACTGTTCAGAGACGGCATGTGTACAGCCTGAGGTGGAGTCCTGTTCTAGGTCTGCCCCCTCGCAGTTGGAGCTGCCTGGGACAACCTCCAGAGGGACTCAACTGACTCCTTCCAACGCGGAGGAGTAGTGGTCCTACTGCAAGCTCCTCCTGGACGTCCGAGCTCCCCACCGCGTCTTCAAGGGTCCGGACACCCTGCCATTCGGCCTCCTTGCATCTGTGATCTCATTCTTTCGGGTCAGCACCCCCTGAGCTCACAGCCGTAGGTGAGGGTTGGATCGGCCTGTAAATTGGGAGCGTCACCTTCAGGCTCAGGTCCTTCCCCGCCATAATAACAACATGTGTGCTGTTATGTATGCTAAGATATGCTGGCTAACACAGCCTCAGGGTCGACTAAAAAGTACACCGAAAATTGCTAACACGGCAAAAATGTCAGACTGAAACAGAGAGTAGCAACAAAGCAGCAAGTCAGTCTGAATATCAAACTACTCTTACCCTTTTTCAAGGATTTGTGTGTATGTGTGTGTTCTGTGTAGACAACCCATTCCCTTTTCAGTACTTGCATACACGCACATACTGTATTACTGTACATACACGCCTCCTGCCTGCTTTCCCCAGTGAAGCTCAGGACTGTAAATTAAGCATCAATCAATTTCGCTCCTGACCGGTCTCTGTCCTTTTCTCTCTCAACCACAGCTTTATGTTTTTCAAGTCCTCCTCATCTTGCCCTCTATCTCTCTTCTCTCCAATCCCACCTTTTTTCTCCCCTTCCATCACCTTTTTATATTATCCTCCCCTCCGTAGAGTTGGATGGCGCCAGCCCCCTTTTCATCCCCCCACGCTGTCCTTCTCCTCGAACAATCTGTTAAGCCCTTCACATTGTCCTGCCCTTCGTCAGAGGCCGAGTGAAACACTGGCTGATTCACGGGTTCTTTTCTCAGAAATAGGGGGGACTTTTTTAGCCCCCGATGTAACTAATGGCGACACAGACTTAATTTGATCCCACCCTACTCATAATTAACGTCCGCTGTGCCACCGAAATATATCTCATCCCGCAGGATTTTTATTAACATTTTAATCCCGAGAACATTAAATAACCCAGAGATAAATATCCAAGAACCAGGTCCTCGTTTCTGGTCGTAGGAGGAGGGATGGTGCTGCTGATAATGTCACTGTAGACAGGAAATCGCTTAATAAATTAAAAAAGAAGCTTTACCTTTTTTTTATTTATTTCAACCTTGTGAGGATATGCAACCAATAAATGACAATAAATCTCATAAACTTTTAGGAAGTTTTACCTTTTACAATAGCGTTGCAGAGAGGATCTTGTATCTCTGTGTATGTATATATACAGTGTAGGTGCTTCTGGTTTATTCAGGGAGTTAATCCTGATCCAGTGAGTTTGAATGTTTGCGCATGATGAAGATATCCTCCACACACACACACCACCCTCCTTAGCCTTTAAGCTGGCAATGACAAACTAGGCAAACAGCCTCAAACTGAGTTGTCAGCAGTATTAACTGCACTCCAATTACATCTTTACCTCCTTTGATCCCTCCCTCCATCTTTTCGTTTTTGCCTGTATTTCTGTAACACTCTGATGCCGCTGTTCACAACCCACTGCTCCTCTTCTTCCCCTGACAAGGTAATGTAATGTAATAGCACACAGATGCTGCGGGAGTCCCTCCCAGCGTTTCATTTAGAGTCTTTTTCCCACCCCACGCAGACACTACAAGCATCGCCCCATGCACCACTTGACTCTCCAGCCCCTACTCTAAATGTCAGCAATAAATTGGGGAATGAGCGAGGGTTGTACCCTGAGCGAGGCGGTGACACGGCGGTGATCTTGGTGATTTGGAGGGGAATTTGTGTCGTTTGCACCTTTGCCGTGGTTGCCCTGCACCATCAACATATGAGGTCGCGGTGGAAAGGATGCAGCGCCCGGCAGAGAGGAGAGCTTTCAGAAGTAGAGGAAGGGTCAACGTCAGAGGAACATCACTGTGTTGTCCAGTAGTTGTCTAAACTAAATACCTGCTTAGACATCAGTGATTTTGGTGAGGAGTTAATGTTTATTTTGCAAGTTGCTCAGGAGAAACTTCAACCTCCTCGCCACAGTCTGAACAGGACCTTAACGGAGTAGGGCAGCAGCAGACATCTGTCCCTTTTTGTAATTTTGCTGTACGTCTTGAACATTAGATACAGTATGTGTCATTGTCCTGCACTTCTATATAATTATTATGATGATGTGATGTGGGTTTATTCCTGACTGCAGTCAGTAAGTACTGTATATTTCTTGTGATGAAATCCCTCTGAGACCTGCCCCTGCCTGCCTGTAACAGCTGCCAAAACATGTCCTGTGAAAGCCGGTCATCGGATAGTTGGTTGTATTGTCCCCTGATGATCTTGATGCTCTTTTAGAGCTTTTTTCCGAATAGGAGACTTGGGGAAATACTGAACTGATGCTTCAAATTTAAAAATGTTGGCACAAGACCTTAGCTATTAGCAGCTTCATCCCTTTTCCTACCAGAGTCCGTGTCTTACCGGGAGTTGCACACACAGTATTTTGAAACCGGTGTGTTGTATGTAACGTAAGATTAGTTTTTTTTTAATGGTTCCGTTGCATAAGTGAACTATTATGTGAACTATTCAGTCAAGTATGTCCCAAATGTTATTACTTTTTCTACAGAGCGGGTGAAGGCATTTGACCAACAGGGGAGTTAGAAAACTGGTATCACCTTCAAATAAAGTGATCGTTTTTTCATTCTGAGCTGATGACCTTTAGTACTTTTTTTCTTTATATGTTGTTGTGTGAAAGTACAGGACACACTGCAATCTCAGTTAGCAACAAGTGTTGTTGGGCAATCTGTGCAAGTCCGTGCATAATCATATAGGTAATTCTGTTTTCAAGCAAAAACACCAAATATTTTCCTGGTTCCGGCTTGTCACATATTAAACTTTTGAAGAGAACGTCGGGTTTTTGTTTTGTACTGAATAGTTCATAGATTAATTGAAAAAAATGAGACTCATAATGATAAAAATAATCACCAGTGCCAATTCACCCACCGTGGAGACAGAGTTTGTCCCGTAACTGTCCTGCCAGTAACCATGGCGGTGGGAAGAATCAATGTGAGGGAGTGTGTGCGTCCGTATGGCAGACCAGAGGAGCCTGCTGAGGGGTGAGGACGCAGACGTTTGGTGGCTGGAGTTTTTATCTGCTGTCTGGACAAGCTGTGTGCCTGCTTGGGGGCATTACTCTTGCACTCGTCTATTGCCTCATCCCCTTGATTTTCTGTCTTTCATGACACTCGGTCTGTTGTATGCATCCCTGTGTTAGCGAGGTGACCTCCAACCTGATTCTTTGGTTAATTTAGAGCACGCCACTCCGGCTCTTCTTCGGCAGTTCTTGGGCACATGTTTGCCCATTCGTGCACTAAGGTGTGGCTAGTCGAAGAAGGCAAGATTGAAGGAAAGCAAGCAGTCAGACTACAATTACGAAGACGTTTTGGCCCCTCCGGCAACAGTTCGACAGCATTACAAACCACTCATCGACGGACCACGCGCACATGATTGCTTTGGCAACCAGCTCTTCAGTCTCGGTGCTCCCCTTCCCTCTAAGGTCTGCTCTCCTCCGCTTTCATTGGCCTCTTTATTATCTGCACAGCATCCACTTTACAGTTGAAAGTGGACTATTTATGAACGCCTTCAGGAACAGGTGGAGAATCAAGACATTCAGAGATGTGCAGGAACAAATTCTCCCTCTGGCTGCTTTTTCTGCTCTACCTCCTCCTCTCATTCGTTCTTCTTATCTTTTTCTATTTCGCTTACCTCTCTAGATTTCCCTTCTTCAATCCCTCTTACTCTCCTGCTGCCTCATCCTCATCTTTTAGCTTTCCTTCTCCTCCTCCACTCCCTTTACTTTGTCTTTCCTACCTCCTCTTTTCACCCTAATCCTTCCCTGCCCTCCTCCCTCTTTTCTTCTTTCTTTTCATCCTCATCACTCGTCGCAAGTTCCCCTTCCCCCTTTACTCCTCCCCCTTGTATTCATCTGGTTTCTTGTTCCTGTCCCTCCTCTTCGTTCTCCTTTAGTTCTTCCTCCCTCGTCATTCCTCCTCCTCCATCTCTTCATCTTGCCCCTTTTCTTTCTCTTCATTTTGCTCCTCTCCTCCCTCCCCCGAGTGTAGTTTTGAGCATTGTTGGAGAGCTTGTCTTCCCTGCATACTGCCTGCATATTTAGCATGGCTTTCGTAGCTCAGCTCTCAGCGAGAGTGACTCTTCCCCTCTGTCATACACTGTATATAAAGATGGACCACATGACAGCTCCCCAAAAGTGAAACCAAAACATCTCGATAGCCCCCTTGGTGGCTGGTTGCAGTATAGGCCATAAACCCCGCCCCCTCCATGTTTACTGCATTTTTCCCAAAGATAGTCATTTGAGGAAGCTCCTATCACTCTGATGTCTGTTCAAGTGTACATTTTTTGGATACGGGGTTCACATCATGATTGACAGCTCAGGCCGGCTTCCGATTGAGTTGGCCGATGGGCGGGACCTCGATACCGCGGCTCCAAAACCCGATCACTCCTGCGCAGACTCCGGCTCCAAATGACGTCACCAGCGCAACATGGCAGCTCCTGAATCCGCGGTATTTTGGCTTCAGTTTTTGTGCAGTGGGGAGGAAGTGGAGATGCGTCGTCCATCTCTATACACAGTCAAGCCCTCACAGAGCATGTGCTTTTTTCCATGTCAGCTTCAGGTGCACTGATAAGTTAGCCAATTGACATTTTAAAGCAATAATTGGCCTAAAACACAATAATTGGGTATAAATGAATGAACTTCAACAAGTTACTGCACCCCAGGGCGGCATTTTTACATTGCTTGTTTATCTAAACAACAGTCCAAAACAACTGGTTTACAGTGATTTAAAAAAAAAAAAAAAAAAAAAGAGCGAGAGAAGCAGCACATCTTGCTGCAGTTATCAAAACGTGTTGCCTAATTTTCTGTCGACTATATCAGCAGCTGTAATAGTGGTCTAGTAAAAGATATTGAGTCATTCCGTGTCAAATTAGATACATGATTTTATATACATTTTAGATTTTGTACAAACCTTATGTTTATGC
This sequence comes from Coreoperca whiteheadi, assembly GCA_011952105.1. Taxonomy (NCBI): domain Eukaryota; kingdom Metazoa; phylum Chordata; class Actinopteri; order Centrarchiformes; family Sinipercidae; genus Coreoperca; species Coreoperca whiteheadi. The sequence goes on along the minus strand of CM022489.1, from coordinate 4,175,040 downwards.
TATTAGAGACCAAATCATATTTTTCATTACTGGCCCTTGAAAATGGAAAAACAGTGCTACATGGGTTGTTTTGCGGCCCTAGGCAGTCCTCCAAACTATATACGTATGGACGTTTCCATACTTCCGACTAAAAATACAGCATTTGAATGATGCTATACCAAATGTCAGGGGCTCTAACATAAACAGAATCCGATACATGGCAATAGATAGATGTAAGAATCGACGTATGGTCTTCAAAGACCTATGGGAATTTTGTCTTGGGTATCTTCTTTATAATGAGCACTGTTTATCGCCTGAGTTGTTCATGTTATACATTACCTTAAGAGATTAGAATAGCTTTAGAAATATTTTTTGTGCTGCTGTTAAGAGAAAGTCTCTAAATAAACAGTTTAATCTTAATCCCGTTAAATCCGATCCTTTTTGGTAAGTATGATGATGTTTGTATTAAAGGCATGGACCATCCAAAGCACTTATCATTTACCCTTTCACATGTAAATGACAATGAAACAATGAATTTAGAAAGTTAGCAGGCCAAGAACTGGTTCTTCAAAAACTGAGAAAGACCTCAAAATGACCCTAAACTACTCCACACTGTCCCAGATATTGCGAAGCCAAATGATTACAATTTCAGTTATAAAGATGAATGTGGACCTCATTATCTCTTAGACTTTCCAAAAGCTGGAGCTTATAAAGAGCACATAGTGTCTTTCACTAACTTGCTGAAGGGATAGGAGGACTTACTGTAATTAGGTAAATATTTGACTTCTACCCACAATGCACTCGGTTGGCCTCGGAACACTTGGACTATGCTGCGTGATGTGTTTGTCCTTTCATGGTCCGGCTTTGGTCTCTTTGGAACTGGTTTCCAGCGACGTTTGTTGCTTTGTAGTTGCTCTTGCTAACTTATTGTAGATAAGTAGTGCCTTTTTGATTTGGAGCGAGCATTTCCTTTTAAAGTCACCGCTGTCTGAGTCGAGGCCTCTCTGCTGCTTTCTTACGTTGAAACTCGTGGTGGAAAAATGTCCGGAAAACATACCAAAAGCACAGTGTGCACACTGGCAGACGTGGATATGTGAAAGCACACACTCAGTTGGCACAGCGCTGAGTGATAATGCTATGCAGTCATCTGCCGGGCCCAGGCTGACCTTGGAGCTGCCCTCATCTGTCAGCTCCGGGCCTCTGCGTTATCTTGCCGCTGCAACCATCCCTCCTCCCATCTCCTCTCGGCGGCCGCGTCTCAGTCCTTCAGTTGGCCCCCCTCTCCTCATCTGCTTCCCTTTACTGTGTCTTAACGCTGCAAGCAGCCTATCCAGACAGCTCTCCTAACCTCGGTTGTGATTCGGCGCACCCAGTCCTCGCCCCCTCTCCGTCCTCGGTTAAATCTCAATGCTCCAGCTAACCCCCTCGCCTCCTTTTGCAGCTCCTTCTAGTCAAACTCAAGACTGCCAATAAATGATCCCCACTTCCATTAATCCTTTTCAAATGTCACAGACGTTTTTTTTGAGCCAGACGTCTCTTTGCCACGGGGAAGTTTAGGAAATAACGGTGTTAGACAGCAAAGTTAATAACAGTGTTGAAGCCATCATCTCCCGTACATCCACGGTACAATAATAAAATAAAACGCTATAGAGCTGTCTTGTATGCTTTACGCGTTCTGTTCCTGTGAAGCTTTCCTCCGGCTGTAAGTGCCGCCTCACGGGCTGTCACATTTTCTATGCACAAAAAATTGGACATGCTGAGGAGAGTATCAGAGCACATCCTCCTAGCATTGCTTCAAATGATTCCCCTGCCTTTTAGATTGGCACAGATGAGAGAGTCAAGGAAATAGGATGATAGGGAGGTTACAGATATTGTTAGCTCTCCAGTATATGTGTGTGTGTGTTTGGGCTGGAAGGATGAAATTATGTTGCCCTCCAATATGGTTTTAATGAAACCCTTTCCCCTCCACAGACACTTTCATTAAAGCTGCAGGCTGCTGCTGTCAGCCCTCCGTTACCCACAGACACCGTGTTTTCGGTCTTTTGTCTCACTTGTTCTGCTTCTCTCTCAAACTCTATTACTTGTCCTTGTCTCCTTTTATTTCTCCATCCTTTGCTGTCCTTTAAAATTCCATTCAGTTTCTGTCTGCTTCAAACATTTAATTGGCACAACAGTTTATCTGGAACAATGCAAACAAAAAAGCCCCTCTCGCAAACATTTAACATATTGAGATGATTATATGGTTTGAAAACATCCAATGTATAATACCGCAAAACAGTTTCAAGCAATCAAATTGAATTTCTAATGACGCATACCAGCACTTAGATGTTATTATGTTATCAACTGCTTTGGCATTTTGTGTCCATACCATTTAAACCACAGGACACTTGTGTCTCCCAATTGCAACCCTTAATCCTTCTACTACTAGTAATAATGATAATTATACCTCATATGTGTTGATGCATCCTTAAAGACGTATCTATTCAGAATCTTTTATAATCTTTAAGTGATTCCCGTTTGTGTTGTGCCATGTGTTATTATTCTGTAATTAACAGCGTAGGTAAACCAATCAACTGCACCATATCCATTTAGTGCTCAAACTATAATTCATGAACAGCAATGTTGATATCGATTGATGGCGCACGCACTTAGAATGGGAAGATTTGCTGATATTCTCTGTTTTTATATCCGTATATATATCTAAATTAAATCTGTTTGGATTTTGGACTGTTGAGCGTATAAAAACAAGCAATCTGAAGACCTCACTTTGGGCTCTGGGAAGGTTCGTGGAGCCTTTTGCTGACATTTTATCAATTTAACTGTTAGCCGATTAATCGAAAAAGAAGAGAAAAGAAGGAAATAGTCAGATTAAGTGATAATAAAAATAATCATCCCTAGCAGCTCTCTCTCCATTGTAATGATGGACGACAGTGACTGCATGGTTTGATATCAATCTTGGTATCGTCCCAAAATATCATCCCACTCGCTTGTCTCTGTGGCGCTGTGGTCTCGCTGCCTGCTCTTCACTGTGCTTCTTCACCCGGTGCTGACACGCCCGTCATTTTCCCTGCCGCACACGGTGTCAGAGAGGGGGGAACGGGGGGGAGGTGATGTATATCTTGCCGATTGTCTTATTCACAGCTCAGAGGAGAGCACGTCGCCTAATTGATTCTAGTTTAGTCTGGTGGGGTAAAATCGCACGGAGGCCATCCATCACTGTCGTCATCGTCCGTCACCACGGTGTTGGGGGTAGAAGGGATTAAAAACACAAGTACAGGCTCAGTGTAAACTCCAACTCAGTGCCTTTTCCCAGCCTGTCTACATTTTATACACTCTCTCCTCTCTGTCTTCAGGCTCTCTTCAAGTCCTGAAAAGAGGTCTTAAATAGATGTTTGGCTGGCAATACATGTTATGTTACCCGACAGACTTTCTCTGACCTCTCGCTCTTTGAATCTGACTGACCCACTTCATAATTTATTTTTTTTTTTTATGTTTCACATTTATCCAAATAATGATGTAGTTAATTTGAGTCATTTGGTTTGAGTTTGGGAGTGATGCTGTAGATACCTCAGCGTTGGGCAGTAAAGTGAATTTATTCCTGCGTCCAACTAACAGTAGCCGCATATGTTAGGCTCTAATGGGGAAGACAGCATGGAGGATTATAGCATGCAAACAAGTTCTCAATGGTCTCGAACCATTTTTCAGTTGCAAAATTGGTCTTGAGTTTCATTTGAATTGGCATAAGAAAAATCTGAAACGTGCTGACGCCCTTTCTCCACCACTGGAGTATTTTAAGTAAATATCAGATACATACCTGGGATAATCTCATTAAATTCAAAAATATTTGTTTAATTTACAAAGTCAGACGTTGTTTAGCGCCTCTTCCACCATGTGACTTTGTAAAGTTTAGATCGAGTGAGGGTTAGGGTAACAAGCGGAGCAGTGAGGGAAGGCGGTGTTATCCCCCGGAGAAAAACTGTGAGGGCAGGTCACCAATGGAACACAGTACCGGAAACCATCAGAGACTCTCTGTCGTTCTCGTCATTCAAAGAGAATGTAAGAAAAATGGCTTGTAGGGAACCAAATCTGTGGTCACTAATTCCTTCTGTGTGTATTTGTATATTATATAACTACTTCATATTATTTGTATTTGCTAACCATAATGTGTTATGTGTAAGTTTATTTTGTGATGTTATAATTGTGGTTATTTTTAAAGGTTGCCTTTTTGTCCATCTGGCTGGAGGACTGCCAATGGAAAATTAGCACTTCTGAGCTAACTCGGGTACATTTACATTATTGTAATGTTGATTTAATGTACATTGTCCTCTTTTAAATAAATAAATAAACAAACAAACGAACTCTTTCTCTCTCTGCTGTATATCTGTTAAATAGAGAAACTGCAATTAGTAAGCGATGCGTTCACATGTAGGCCACCGCCGCTGTGCCTCTGGGAATGGTTGCCGGTTCAGTCCCCGCCTCCTCTTCTCCACATGCCCAAGTGTCCGTGGGCAAGACGCTGAAACCCATATTGCTCCCGGTGGTTGGCCAGCATCCCTGCGTGGTGGCTCGTATGCCATCGGCGCCTGAGTGTGTGCGCGTGAATGAGCATCAAAAACCTTGTAAAAGTGGTATATATATGTAGCCCTGTACTGGCCAGGCTACTGTGGAGTTTTGGGCTGAGACCAGTAGCAGGTATTCTGAAGTAGCATTATAATAGTAGTAGTAGTACTTTATTGATCCCAGTTGGTAAATTAAATATTGATATTTAATATTACTTCCTATAGATTTATATACTGTAATAACTATATTGTGTGTAATATCATTATTAGTAATTATTTTGAAAAGTACAGTAATATTTAGCAGTAATGTATCAATACAAATATTACAGTACTGTATAATTAATTACTGCATAAGCAGACCAAAATGGCAAAATAAAGTAAAGATACTGTAAATTACAATTACAGTAAATCAAAATACAGTAACTTGCTGGATACCGTGCTGCCAGTAATGTACTGTAAAAAAACAAGAAAACTGTTAACAGTGGGCTTCACACCAGCGACACCTGTAGTTTCCATTCAACCCTTCGTTTCTCCGTTTTTCTGTGTTTGGCGAAGAGTGGGATCGCGCAGTTTGAAGGACCCCGAAAGTCCAAATCTAACTTTCTCCTCACCATTGTGGTTCGGCTGGCTTTCTGTCCATTCAGCCAAGGGGTCCGTGTTGCCTCCCCCCCCAAAATTTGTTTTGTATGTTGCGCTGTAAATTTCGGAGTCACTTGCATTTTCTGAGATCAACCTTTTTTTCTGCTGGTTCTCTCTTACTTCATGTATGTTGACATGTTGGTGTCTGTTGTTTTTGAGTCTCAAATTTTGCTGCATAACTTTTTGGATTAATGAGTAAAACCTTGTTGTCTGCAACCTAGTTTTCCTTAATCCTTTGGGTGCAAAATTTATATTCCGACCACGTGTGCCATGCAAAAACATGTGTATGTTGACAAAGAAAGTCATTGAGCATGCATTTGCTTAATGGCTGGCTTAATTATCAGTACTAATTGTATTAATAGGTCACAGTTCCTCCTTTCTGTTGAGAGGGAATGGCTAGGGAATGTCACATTTGGTTGGTTGCTGAAAAGAGAACGCAATGACCCAGTAAAAGGGTTTGAAAAATATTCAAATTCACCTGTAGGATTTCTCAAATATTTTCAAGTCACAGACATCCTGATTAAAAAGCCATAAGCCAAAACCTGCATTTTTTTTTTTCATTTTTTTTTACATGCAGCCCTCTGTATGGGAGGCCTTTCGGTATGTAGTGTTATAGAAATGGTTAGTTTCGTCAGCCTCACTTTTCATGGCCCCACGGTTTGCTGAATATTGTTCTACCCTAAATGGGTCAATTTGGCGCTTTTAGTTAAGTTCATGCCGGTCAGGTTTTTAAAAGGACTGTCCTTCTTGGCCAGCTGCCAGCATTTCTTATCTCACATTAATGCACAAAATGGTTGGCAAAGTTCTGTTTTTTAGCTCACTGAATTGATGTTTCTGCATGATAATAAAATGATGGGTTAATATACTTGGAGAGGAAACACATGATGGCATTGCAGCTTCCATTCCAACAATTTAATTGAAACTTCCAGGATGGAAAAATCTGTTATTGGAAGGCGGTGACCTCTTCAACATAAGATCCATAAAACGATACAATCTCATTCTTACCATCTCCACTGAACCCGAGCCCTAAGCCATCATTCAGGCTTGTAATTTTTCACAACTCTCATTCACTTGCAATGGGCAATTACGAGTCTCTCGTCCATTTCCAGACTTTTGTCTCTCTACTCGCACGCTTGAATGTTCCTTTGACACTGCAGAGCACTGCCTTCAGCCGTCCTTACGTGAGTTTAGTTGAGTTAGAATTATTTACCGTTAACAAGCTCCTGTGTGGTGCTGCGTTGATATTCACACAAGTCAACCGGATGGATAATAACAATATTCATTATGCACAGCGCTTTTCATTAGCAGCTGATTTTGTTTTTAATTTTTTAATTTGGAAACACAGCTTTTCCTCCTTATGCAGGATTCGCAGTGTTCATCAGTCACTGGAGCACAGACAGAAGGGTTAGCAATATTTATCCTGTTGTTCTTATTAGGCTCCAAACAAACAAATATAATGAATGCAGGAAATTGTCTCTTAAATATTACAAATAGCAATGAGTTACCGGACCGGATGCTGAGAACAGAAGACAAGTGAAAGCAAACAGACACCGTGAAGCTTATGTTTGGTTTAGCTTGAGGACTCACCGATGTGCAGTAAGTTTGTGAAAGTTTCAAACACGAATCCAGCAATCCAGCTCCCTTTTGTCCCACCGGTTTTTTCGAAAGACAAACTCCGTCTGAGTGGAAATCATTTCCTGGGTCTGCTGTGACTCTTCCAGCTCAGACTTGTCACAAAAATTGCCCTTGCAAAGCAGTATGATGACATTTCATCAGGATGTCTCTCTCCCCCGGCGTTCTGTCGTGGAATAAGAATAACTTCAGGGGCAGCTTCAGACCCCGGCTGCACTCGGTTAACCTCAGCAAAGTTTCCAAAACTGAGTCTAATGAATCAAGTTGTGCTGTGGATTTGGAGTCATCAGAGGCCAGCTGCTGTGCTGATAAGGCGGCATCAGAGAGCCGGCATCGCAGTGCACATGCACACAAAGAACACGCATGATCAATCATTTAACAGATGTATGGCTGCTGTGTTTGTGTGTCTGATTTACTTTCACTGATCAAGGCAGGTCATTTCAGTGATGTGGGGTTGGTTTTTTTTTTTTGTTTTTTTATCTCATTAGCTGGTTGTGCGAAATAGAGCCGGTTAGAGGGCAGATCATGGCTTCACGCCCGCCACCGAGGGAGAGCGAATCCAAGAAGGAGAATATGCCTGAAGAAGGCAAGGGAGGAGGAAAAACATACACAGCAGGAGAGAGAAATGAATGAAGACGAACATGTGAACGAATGAGGATATGAACCAAAGAACAGCGTTTCCTGCTGTTGAGGACTGGAAGTCACGGGTGGATTCTTCAAGACAAGTTTTAAAAACAATACTCATACTGGTGGGACAGGAGACAAGCAGCCGTGTAGAGTAATGATACCTTAGCAAGTACCACTCGAGTGTAATTGTTTTTTCCATAAAATGTGAGAAAATACAGAAAAGGTATCCAATTTTAAAAGCAACAAAGGGAAGCTAGAGCCAGAGAATGTTTTAGCAGTTTTGCCTCGTACATAAATTGGATGATTTCAATTTTCAAAATTATTGCTATTTAATTTTCCAACAGATGAATCGACCGCTTGTTTCATTACTGCTCTCGAGTGAGCTTCTACTTAGGGTGCATATACAGGGCAGCTCTCAGGTGTTTCGTGGCTTTCAGTCATTAGACGGCAATTATTCAGCCACCCTCCGGAAAATGAAGGCTACATCCTTTGCACCTTGTTTTTTTTTTTTTTTTTTTTTTATCTTAAAAGCATCTTTTTCTACCACACTAATGGAGAATTCAGCCCGCGGAGAGGTAAACAAGGTTTATGTGTAAGTAAGTTCAGTAAGTGAAGTTCATTTAATATAGCACCTTTCACAGAACAAGGTCACAAAGTGCTTCACAAAAGTAAACGTGTTTGAAATGAGACCATAAAGACCTTAACGACATTAATAAAAACCACACAGAATTACAAACACTAGACAGCAGGAGGCGAGACAAAGTCCAGTTTGAATAAATTAGTCTTCAGCTGCTTTCTAACGGCGTCCACGGAGACCGCAGAACGTCAGTCTTCGGCAAGAGCACTCCACAGTGTCGGAGCAACCACTTCAAAGGCAAGCTTACCCTTTTTGTTTTCAGGCGAGTGCGAGGAACCACCAGTAAGCCCTGGTCGGACCACCTACGTGACCTACTGGTGATATAAGGGCGGAGCAGGTCAGAGATGTACACCGGTGTCTGCCCATGCAGGGCTCCGTGTGTGAAAAGAAAAACCTTAAAATGAATCCTGAAGTTGATGGGAAGCCACTGTACAGGAGATAAGATGGTTAACAGCCTTGCAGCAGCGTTTAGTACCGTATCCTGGTCTTTTAGATTGGTATCACCTCGCTTAAGAACCCCACTTTAGTGTCACAAACTCTCTCTCAGGCTGCCATTGAACAAAACCAAACTCGCATTGTTCTATTTTGGCACGACTTTAGTGTCGTGTTTACCCCGAGACAAGTCCCACATTAACAGATGGAAAACAAAACAGGCTGAAAGTAAGCCAGCATAACAACATGTCAGAGTATTACCATAAATCAACAGAGATCAATGGACCTGTGTTATATGGTATTTGTGCAGTATGAATAAAACAAGATGTTGAAAACTCGTACTCACACGGGACACATTCAAATACCAGCTCATGGTAGGACACACTGTGCACACAACAAGATGCCATGGGAATGTGTTTATAGTGTGTGTGTGTGTGTGGTTGGAGGTGGGGTCTGTTGTGGGTACAGCAGTGCAGGTAGAATTTTATTTTTTTTTAAGGTGTGGTTAAGATGTGGGTAATGTCAACATTTCCACTCACCCTTCCTTCTCTGTTGAATTCTGGGATAGCTTTTAATACAGCTGGCCAGTGTGTTACTGTGTGTGGGTGTGTGTGTGTGTGTGTACTGGAAGTATATGTTGGTTTCAGGAAGGAGATTTTATGGAGGGGAAATGGGAGAACAATACCTCTGGCCTCAGCGTAGCACAGTCAGTGAGCTGCCCGGCTGCCCTGCAAAAAATGAAGGCACTCAGCATTCGCCTGTTGTGTTCAGGCTCTAAAGCTCCACCCTCCACGATTTTATTGCAACAAGACCTAAAATTTAAAACGCCCCAGTGGTTTGCCACAAAAGGCTGCCATGTCCATTACAGCCTCACCGTACGAAATTCTTTGATTTCTGTTTCAAAAATAAAACCGTTTTTGAGTTCTCACATCACTATGGTTTAGGTTTATGCACAAAACCCAGTTTGTTAGGGTTGGGGAAAGAGCTGAAATAAACAATTTGTTAAGGTTAGGGGACCTTCTTCGTCATGGTTACAGTAGTTACGACTTGGTTAAGGTCATGGAATGACCATGGTTAAAAGAAACCAACGTTGACTATTGGTAGGAAACAGGAAATGAACAGTGGTCTCCTGTGTTAAAGTCTGATGTCTTGTATTGCGTCACCTGGCAAGAGTCATAATTACTACGGCCGCTACACGGCTTTGTCACGTAACATAATTACATACATTTTTATTTGTGCATTTACTGAAGCGAATCGTGCTCTCGTTCTTCTTGGGAGGACAGTCTCAAACAGACAGTTGTGCCGGCGCTAAAATCCTGATGCTTTTTCACGAAGGGTGGTGCAGGGGGAAAGGTCATGTGGTTTGGGTTTTTTTCCCCCCACTTTGGAGCCTCTGTGTTCTCTTTAAAGTTATTCGCAGTTTGCTGGTTATGTATCGTGAGATATCTTGTGTAAAAGTAAAGAAGTTTGACCTGGAGGTTGCATTTAAAGTATAGGTTGGTAAAGAGTTTATTGAGTGAATGTACAAACAGTTTCCACAAAGAGGCTTGAACAAGTACTTCATTCAGAGAAGTTAGTTTTTGTATGCATTGCTTTGATATTCTGACACAACATTCATTTGGCAGACGCTTTTGTCCAAAGCGACTTAGATTATATGAATTAATAATAGGGTCTTGCTCAAGGACACGTCAACATGTGGGCAGGAGGTGCTGGGGATTGACCCACCGATCCTCTGATAAATGGCTTACCTGTTCCCACTGGAGCTATGGCTGCCCCCTTTTCAGAAAACCCACCATAAATGTGTAAAAGAGTTTTGTGACATAGAAGTGTTTATTGCAGACAATGGCAAAAAAACAAATTCCACAGGTCCCTGAATTGCCAATACTTCCATGACATACAGCAACTTGATCATGTCAGTATATCGTGTAATAAAGTTTCTTCTTCTTCTTATTATTCCCTTAACAAGTGTACGATCTCAGTTTATCCACCCTGGTAGTCAGATAATCTGGCAGAGGGTAAAAGTAGAGGACTAAATACCTTGCAAAGCTTGTCATTTTTTGCAGTGCTTCAATTTCTCTCGTTCTAATTTAAGAAAGGAACACAACAAGTGATGGAGCTCGTAGGAAGATCGAGAGGAAACAGAGGAGGAAGTGGACGAAGAGCTCGGAGACCAAACATAGCTTAGATACTGACAGATACAGTAGCAGAGCCACATGCAGGACGGCTAACACTGTAGTCTCTTTGAACAATTAAGTCGCATTTGTTTCTTGAATGTGGTTGAAGGTGGCTCTTTTTTTATCATCTCTTTTGTACTTCAGGCTTCCTCAGGGGATGATTTTTTTTTTGTACTTTGAGTCTTCTGAAACATCGCTTTAAACTCACGGTGCAGAGTTGTCGTAGAAATGAGCCGCCGGAATGCTGTTAGTGGCTACGGTCTGATCCTCAGTGCTCCTTGGAGCTGGTCTAATTTTCCATCTCACCAGAGACTCAGGATAATTAGTCCCAGTGAGGGATTACCTTCCGGCCACTGCACATTTCAGATCAGCCAGACAACATGGCCGCCGCGCGTGACCCCCGGTCAAGTGAATTCTTGACTGGCTGGCTGGAAAGCAGGGAGGCCGCTTGGTTGACACTGGCTGACCACGTTTAACTTGATTAATTGACAGTGGATTTGTACACTGGTTGCTTGGTATTGCACTCACTGAGGTGCGTGCATGTTTTGTTGCATAAAGTCACATGTATTGGATTATTTCCTCTTACTTGTGCAGAGTAATGCACACTTTAACTAAAACTAGTGTCCACCCTTATGGCAGCTAACTTTTTTTGTCTTCCTTTCCTATTGTCGCCGGGTCAGAGTTGAACTGATGTTGCATTACTGCCCAATCACTTTCATCTTGTGGCTTCCTTGTAGAGCTCTACATAATTTGCAACATCCTAATTGGCTTGCAGCCGTCTTGATGTTGGGGCCCTACCCGACCTGGGAAGCCAATTGTTTGATGTTAAACTAACTAATTGTATGGGGGATTTTATTGCCTGCTTACTTATTGGTTAAATGTCACTGGCAATGTAGAGAAATGACTTTTAGTTTCTTGGTAGAGCTGCAGGGGTGGGGGAAAATGGAAAGTGCTGACTGACTGATATCTCAGGATCTCAGAATACCCAGTGCAGTTTAATCCAATAGATGCATGTGTAAGCCTTAAAGGGACAGGAAAACAAAGTCTTCCCTGTGCTTCCCGACCACGGTCTGAAAGCTTTCAGCAGGAAAGGTTAACGCTATGCACAAGATACCTCATTAAGCAGATCAGCATACTAGTCATACGGATAAACTATGCTTATTAGCTTTTTACTCACACAGCTTTTATTGCACTTTCAAAGGAAGATTTTACTCGCCAAGCGAGGGTTTTACAATGGGGCCAATGGGATGCTACAATGGGCCCAGTGGTCGATGGCATCGTTCATCGGCCCAACCCTCACCTGTAGTGTTATTTATCGATCCACATTGTTTTGGAGTGAGTTGCCGAGTTTTGGAGATATCGGCCGTATAGAAGTCTGCCTTTTTTGGAATAGAACGGGACTAGATGGCACTCGTCTTGTGGTGCTCGAAGCGGCAAAAAACACATTTGAAGAACTCAACAGCAACGTCTCTTTCCAGAAATCCTGACCCGCATACTCAGGATAATCCACAGATTTATTGCGAGCAGTTTCATGTAGGAACTATTTTCTCTCTACTGATAGTTCCTACATGAAATTGCCCACAACAAGGTCATGATGTTTGGGGTGAACTGTCCCTTTAATTCTGATTTTGCGTGGATACACTGATGTACATTCCAAAGCGGAAATTGGCAGCTAATGAGATATTGTCCCCAAACAGCTGCCACCGCAGGGTTATTGACATATTTACATTGTTTTGCATACATGTATAATAAAAAATGATGTAATATGCTTAGGAAGGCGACTGATGGCTTAGGGTTCAGTTTTATGCTGACAGCACTTGTTCCTCAGGTGCTGGATTAACAACATCAGCGGAAAATTTGTGACATGAAAAATGGACTCATTTGGAAATGTCTAATCACAGCTTTCCCCTTTTTTTAATCCGAATATTGAGTATTGGGAACCATTAATAACTTTTAGTATGACAAATAACCTATGATAATAATAAAGCAGATTTAGTATTGAAATTTTTATAAATAAAACATGGAGCATTTTGTTTTAAAATACTTAAGAGTATTCATAGCCGAGTTTAACCACTGTCAGTTCACAGCGAGGTTGTCCTGGGTTTGAATCTTGGCTGTTGTCCTTTCTGACTGGAGTTCACTGCTCTGTAGACTCATGTGGGTTTCCTTCGCACTGGTTACCCCTCACAGTCCAAAGACGTGGAAATAAGGCGAAGACAAATTGGTTTAAATGTCAGCGTGAGTGAGTTTGACTGCTTTATGTAAATTAAGCCATATGTACGTGGCAAATGAAATCGAATTTGCCAATCTTGCACGTGCGAACAGGCTGGCAGCCAAAAATATACAACTCATTTGGGTTTGATTGTTGGAGTACCCACGCACATTTTTGCGAAGAAATGTCTCATCCTCGACATGAGTAGATGGATTGATTTTGACACCACTATACAAAAATGTTTTTATTTTTTATTTTGATGGAACCAGTTAATCCCCTGAATGATTTACCTTAGTTTATGGCGACAAACATCTCCGTTTCAGTCCATCTTCCCCATTTGACATTTGTCCTTGTTATGTCTTTCTTTAATCTCCTCACACTGCAACTGTCATGCTGTGGCTCACGGTGTGGAGTACCATAATCATCATTGTACAGACAGGTTTACAGTCAACTAATAATTTCAGCCCTAGATGAATGGATGGGCAGATGGATGGATCGGTGATTGATTTCTGCACATTATAAGCTCATAAATGCCAGTATTAACAACTGTAACAAATTCCAGTCATGACTGGGCAGTCTGAAATTGAACAGCATTAATACACAGGGCAACTCTGTTCTTAGGTCATGTACCGGAACATAAATGATAACACAGAATAGTTCACAAATCTGTTTTCTTCAAGTACTGTCAAACATCCCTTTATATTCATTTACTGTTTGTTTTATTAGAAGAAAGAGGTTAGGAAATAAAAAAAAGAGAAGATGATGATGTTATTTAAGTAATACAAAATGAAAAGCCATAACATCTCACAGTTGGTGTTTTTTAGTTCTATTAGTCACATTTAATTGCTTGACTTGCACCACGCTCTCACCGTTAATTTGGCTGTATATTCATTCGGAGCTCCTAGTTCTTGTACAGTTTTGAAGTTTAGATAGCACATCCTCAGAGCTTAACATTGTAACATGTTCCTAAAATATTCATAAGCCGCACTATCAGAGCGCTTTGAAGTGCGCCTGGCACCTGTGGCAGAATGAGCTATGAAGAAAGAGGCTGCTGTTTAAAACATGCTGCATATCCCGTTCCTGTTTCGAAACTTAACACTGGCGTTTCTATTCCCTGAATCTTCCTGAAAAACGTTGGGGGGAGGGGGAGGCTAATGGGTCAGTCCTGTGTCTCGCTATCTGAACAGTAGCGAATTATAGTATTAGCTCATGTATAATGAGCATAGGAGCACTGTGCTCATGGCTGTAGCATGCTATACTTCTTCTTTAGCCATGCTATTAAACATTGATCGTGTGCTAATAAGGGGGGATGGAATGCGGTCCACTTTCACTATTCACTACAGCTCACCTGCATCCTTTTGCTCGTTAATGACAACCAAAGACTGAAAATAGTAGTTGGGATCAACTGGAGGTTTCATCCAGGGTCACCGGTCAGTGCAGCCGGTCAAATGTCAGCCAGCATGGTTGGAGTGAGGGTTCATTTTCTATTTTTGAGTTTATTTGCTTTTCAAACTGTGGCTCTCCAGCCTTTCAGTGCTGTGCTCTGCTGATAAACAACATGAAATAAATCCACGAACATGAAATAAATCCAAGATTTTCATCACACGGAGTTGCTTTGAAATGATTGATGAAGTCTAGTGTGATACAGGGGGAGGTAGCAGCACATTCAGAGCTGCAGGTTCAAGGTGCTCACTGCATCAATTATGAGGCGCGGTGGTGTGATTACATACAATATTTACTTTGACATAGAGCTCTATCTTTGATTTAGATTTTTGTCTCTTTCTTTTCTTCAAAACCTCAAGTACGAATAAAAATGCCTCCCGTCATCAGAATTTCAACAAGAATAAATAATCTGAGAAGCTGGCACCGAAAAATCTGCAGCCGCCATCAATGTTTATCACCACAACCTTTGGTTAGGGCTATTGCAAATAACAATGCTGTTAATGTTGCTGTAGATTTCCCTGAATTGGGCTAATTTTCGGGTCTAGTGTTGCACTGATTCGAACGGCACCTGTAATTTAGCTTCCTGCCGACGGGGCTGGATGATTTTCACACTTAACAAGGTTTCAAACTGATGAGATTTTTTTTCCATATTCTAAAACATAGTACCATAATACTGGAAATCGAATATCAATCCCAATTCTTAGCACGTTAGAGTATATTGCGTTGTGATTCGCACCGTGTAAAACTAAGGCGATGAATGAGCGCCGTATAGCTTATGATAGCAGGTGCTTCCATCAGAGGACATATTTACAAATGAAGTTAATATCAGTACAGGTCAGAAAATGGTAATCCATTGGTAATCCAGGAATAATTACAGCTCTAAATGCTCCTGAACTGTCAGAGGGCTTGCAAATGAGCTGCTCGGATACTCGCGCGAGTTTGATTTGGATTAACATGTCTGCGGCAAGTGCTCCTGCCTCCCAGCAAGGAGATCGTGGGTTCGATTCCCAGACCAGACCAACGTCACACGATCTCTCTGGGTGGAGTCTGCATGTCCTCCCCGTGTTACCGTGGGTTCTCTCCGGGTTCTCCGGCTTCCTCCCACCGTCCAAAGACATGCATGTTTAGGTTAATTGATGTGTCCAAAATTGCCCCTAGTGGATGAATGTGCGCGTGAATGGTTGTCTGTCTATGTGTCAGCCCTGCGACGAGTTGGCCACTGTCCAGGGTGCACCCCGCCTAAGGCCCGAAGCCACTGGGCTAGGCTCCAGTCACCCGTGACCCCTAACGGGAACAAGCGGTACAAAATGACTGACAAACTGACTGTCTGCACGTGAAAAGGTGAGTCATCTTTGCCCCAGTACATCAACAAATTATTAGTGGTAGTTTTTTCTCAAATTAAGACTACGTTTCCGATAAACCCCGTCGCTTTTGGATGCTTCTTTCACCCCTGATTTATCCCCCCCCCCCCCGTTCACTTCCCTCTGCTGAAAACTTCGAAATCTCCATTCAGTGCAGTTCACAGCAGAGATCCATTTGTATTTAGTTCATTTGATTAATTTTATTCGCTTTTAGAAATGGGCCCTGCCACAACAGCAACAGTCTTAATCCACGCTCCCTCACCTCACATACCAATGAGCTGGGAGAATACAAACCCAGATGTAAGAAAATATATCCCCACCTGCATTAAATATGCAACCAGTTCTACAGCTGCATGTAGCCTGGAAAGACACCTGCTACTGCCTCCCCACTGCTTCAGTTGTGGTCAGCCATTTGTTTAAGCCTAGGCGTCGAGTTTTTTCAAACGACACGTTAACATTTAGCAGTTACCCAGGCGTCAGGGCCATGTTTCCATTGTGTCTGGGATGAAGGTAGCGCGCTGTTTTTTCTGACAAATAATTTGTCGGTCCGGTGTTCCTCTTTCCAGACTAACAAGGAGAAGTAATATTGATTAACTCCTTTAGCCAGGAAAGGAAGTTTGGGTGTTTTTTCTTCTTCTTCTTTTGTCACCGGCCTAGCGAGTCCTGCTGTCATACTCAGAGGCGTAATTAAGTTCTGACAGCTGAGGACTTTTTTTTCCCACTTAAATAGACAGGGGGAAAAAAATAAACTACCGAGCAGGGTTTTTTTATTTGTTTATTGATTTATAGCAAATCTGGAAAGTCTGCAGCCCTAACAGCGTGCATCATCCTGAGCACAGGCAACATCTTAATATCCTCAACAAATCTGCTGCATGCCTAAAAGCCACACTCTTGTTTTAAAATGGAAAGCTGGTAGAAACTTGTACTACAGTGTCATTATTAAGACAAGCATGGAAAACTGTCATTCTGCGCCTCCCTCCAAGATGTAAGGAATTACACTGTCAGATTTTGTAGGTAAGTATGGTCATGCCTCGATGGTGTCTTGCTCCCCAGGCCCCTGCCTTGTACCGATGACAGTGACACAGGCTGTTTGTCTCAGCTTCAAGGCCAAGAGTGTACCATCTAGATGAAGGCTTTTTCATTTTAGAGACAGATTGAAAAGGGCCAACTCAGTTAAGTGGCTTGTAAGTGCATTGTAAGATATAAAAATGACTTGGCAGCTATATCCCTCCACCTCACTCCAATCTAGCGTTAAACTCCCATTCCACTTCATGTAAACACTCTCCAATCTCCTTTTCCTTGACTCTCTCTTGCGTTTGTTTCCCTTTCTCCCTGCAACTGTTAATGATTTTATAAGTCAAGATACTACATGAGTCAGGAGACATGAGAAAATCGTCTCAGTCTTTGGCAGGAGACACATCATTTGCACTCCCCCCTCTTCCCCGAGTACTTGATACAGCTCTTGATCATGCTAATTAAAGTAGATATCACCACTGATGCTGAAAGAATTAAGAGGTTTTGAAATGAAACTCTTTTTTTTCCCCCAAATCCGTCTCGTCTCTTGTGTTCATCACACCACTGGTAATAGTTGGAACACGTGGATCTATTTGCATTGCTAATTTTATTTGAACAAAATGTTGTTGCCCATAGGCTCAGGCCAACTGTAGAAGGAGAATGAAAGTGAGTTGAGCCGCTGCTCATATGAGCAGGAATAATTAGAAGCCTACAGGTTGGAGAAGACAGGTTCCTGGTTCAAATCCTTTGGACTCAGAATTGTCTGTGGGGAAACTGAGCGGAGCCAACACTCCTTTTTCTCAGGAAGCCACGGTAGTTCCCTTGAATGAAACAGTTCTAACTGCTCGATGGCCTGCAGTAGAAGACTGTGATTACATCTCCCAAATCTTATCTGAGTGTTTTGTAACAGGGTGTGTATCGCTGTGTTTCGAGGCAAAGAGATCATCCATGCTTGGCAACGCAAACCCGAGCAAATGAAAGTGCACATTTGTATCTGTTTTGGACTTGAGGTGGAATTTGTGAAAATGGTATCAAGCCCTCATACAATTTGAAAAACAAGCTTTATTTGAGTGTATGTATGCAGCTGTGCTCATCACACACTGTAGGATTGTAGATGTACTGTGTGGATGTTGACCTATTGTTGGGCGAGCAGCCAACGTCGTATTTAACTTAAAGGAAAACACAGTTCCTGTGTTTGTGGTTTTATCTTCCCTATCTTTCTTTGCTTAATAACAATGTGATTAAGTGATAGAATTATAACTACAGATGGAATAAGAATGAAGTGGACCTGGCCTGAAATTGGTACTGGTCCCTGATTGGTCAGAACTGAAATACCACCAAGGCAGTTGGTGCTGCTCTCAGTATTTAAATATCATACACTCTCACACAGCCAACTAAAATGAATTAATTAATAGTAAAATGTATTTAATCTGCTCATAATAGTTTAATTCATTTGTAAGTAGCGCATCACAATGTGGTTCTATTTTCATTCTGTGGGCAGGAAATATGGGATCACTTTAGCCAACTCAGGAATAATCTAATCCTGATTAGTTATTTTGCACCGCTCTGTGGTTCTTTCACTCACGACTCTGGGGTGACCCGAGGCGGAGATGCATCTGCACGATTCGAAAACTTTAAACTTGAGCCAAAGTTTGGCATGAATCGCGTGGCTTTATGAATCTGCTTCATATTCTCTCCGAGGCATGAGGAAAAAGGACGGACGTGACAGAAAGGAGTGGAGTTCCTGGTGGGTACTGGGGTCAGTTAGGGGCTAAGCTGAACACCGACACACACAGGCTCACGGTGGTTTTGTTCTACAGATTGCTGCGGTAGAGTTTGGACAAAAATCGACTAATGTGCAAAGCCTCTTTTGTGTGTAAAAATGGATCCACAAATGCATAAATATCACTTTACATGTATTTGCTAAGATCTGCGTATTTGCAAATTGCTCTATATTTTTGTGGATATGACTTTACACATCAAAAATAAAAAAAATACATATTTGTGGGTAGTTAGATATTTGTGTATCATGGTACACATTTGTGGATTGTCTTCTGTGGGTTACAAATAAAAAGGTCCTGCAGGTTGACTTTGGACGTCACGGCTATTAGTCATAAATATTTAGTGTTCTGAGTAATATCGTAGTAAAATAGGGCTGGTTTTACTCCTAATGTTGAATGTCAACATATTGGTGCGTTCTTTGTCGCTCTGTTTGAAAAGGGTGTTGGTCTTCAAATTGTGCGCCTAAATTGTGAAATGGAAATTCTACAACTATCCAGCTTTTATTTTCACCTGTCAAGAGTCAAACCTGGCAGACAGCACCTCTCTTCATGCAGGAGTGGAATTAATGCCCCAATGCCAGATTGAAAACCACTTGGACTCTAATTAACACCCATTTATGACTAACGAGTCCCTCTCTGTCATGCCGCTCAGAGCTCATTTGTTTTGAACTGTACTTTGAACTGTTAACTAATGACAGAGTTGTCCACAGCTAATGCGATTCCCCGCCCCTGTCTCATTGCCAAAACCTTCCGTAGGTCTCAGTCCATCCATCAGGACAAGCCTCATCGGGTCATATCAACAATAATGTGCTCTTCATAATGGGATAGCCATATTGTGCTTCACAGGTTGGGGTATTAACTGAGTTCATACATCACCCACACTATAGAAAGTGAGGGCTAGTCTGACATAGAAGCACCTCTGGGACGATAGGGAGGTACTCTGCATACCGTAGGTAGCTAACGATCAAGATAACTGCAGTGAACTAATGAGAAAAGTAAGGTGAGTGAGTAGGGTTTCCCTCATGGGTGTTAATTAGAGGTCAGGTGGTTTGAAAGTTTTTCCTCATAGATACTTAAAATGTATAGGATGGTTTTTATACATTAGGGAAATGAGCTGGAAAGATAGAGAGATGGTGTGGGAAAGAGGTTTAGGGTTGAGTTAATGTGGCTCAATGTTGAGGAAAGAAAAGAAGAAAGAAAATGGAAAGAGAGGGATTTCAGTGGAATTGAAAAAAATGGTTCAAGGTGCACCAAAATGTGTAGGTGGAATCAATTAGATTTGGCTATCAAGATTATCTAAGATAATCACAAATAATATGTTAAAAGAATACAGTAAACTATCAGTTTGGAATTAATAGCTAGGCTGAGGTATTTGAAATTCAACATAGAAGAGGTTGGCAAGTTATTCAAGTTATTATTGTGCAACATTAAAGAGACCAGAGTAATTATAAACAAGCATTTATTAAAGATTATAAAGCAAAAACATAAAAAATTAAGACTAACTCTATATACACACTAAATTGTAGAACAAAGGTGGCCGATGTAAAAGGGCATCAAACAAAGAACATGTTGGTTTCTTTTGTCCTGCCCCTGTACGTCTGTCTTGCGCCAGCGCACGTGGTCATAACAAATAACAAATAACATGTGAGCGGGAGCTTTAAAATTACTCTACACTGTGTGTAGTCGTGTTTAAGGCTAAATTGAAGTATATGCGTGTGTGATCTGTAAGCTAACAGAGCCAAGTTAGAAAAGAGGACAGTTAATTGCATGCAAGACCCGGGGTCTGTGTGAACATCACCAACATCAACTTAGCATGTGGCTACACATCAGTACATATACATCATCAAACTAAACAGTCCTGTGCTTAGCCAAGTACACTGTTAAGCTATGTGAAGCTATATAATGCCCACTGTTGCATTCACGGTCTCTCAGGTGTGTGGGACAAAAGAGAATGGAGTCTCCTAACAAAGTTTGGTTAAAATTCACACAAATGAATGGGCTTATCTGTGGAGTCCCAACACTATCAAACAAGGATTAAGGCAACCAACCCCCTGTCCCAGGACATGTTCCTTGTTGCATTGGAAAGGCCTCTAAAACAACATGTGAGGTGCTTCATTCCAAAAACAAGATAGCTAATATCTTAAGTAAGCACAATGGATATTTTCACATGGCCCAGTTAAAAACACAAAGAATAGGCTTTGACCGATGGACATGGCGGCACACTGTATCACTTTTTATCCTTTTTATGTCCAGGATGGTATCCACTCTTCTGTGTTACACAATCTGTCCATTTGTTTGGCGTGACCAACATATTCTGGAAACTAATAGCTAAATTGACAATAAGTGTACATTCACTCCCCCAAAATGAAGAAACCATTTGTCATTTAGACAGAAAATCTGTGATGCGCGTTCATCCTCTCGAGAATCCTCTGGATGTTGGAGACTCCATGACCTTTCTTGTATTACTGCCATAAGATCACCCTAAATTTACTAGAGCTGCCCCCTAATAGTCCACTAAACCGTTAGTCGATGAAAATAGTCTTAGTCGACCACGTTTTCATCAGTCGGGTAGTTGCAGAAAAAACACCTCAAACTCTCAAACAGGCTTAGTGCCGCTTGTAAAATGTCTATTTTAAACGCTCATTATTACAGTTTTGTATTTCTCTGTAATGTAGCACAGTTTTACCAATGTTACTGATAACATTCTTTCTCAGCCCTGACCTCAGAACATTTTCTGATGATAGAATGGCTTGAACTAGTTGACTAGGAAAATCTTTAGTCGGGGGCAGCCCTAAAATGTACATATGAGCATATCTCATTACCTAGTAACTCCACACAAGATTTTGTACTGAGGGAATGTGTTGCTCCATTGACCTCGACGGGTTGAAATGTCTGAACTTCTGCCTACATTGAGTAGGGTGACGTCACGTGCAGTCTGTTCAACTAGCCATAAAAATGGATGGCACTGGAGCATCAGGCCCATACCCGGCTGGCGCCAGCAAAAGCAGCCGCGAGGGCTATGCCGCAACGAGTAGGACGGCTGCCGCTGTGAGCACTGAAGCCTAGGGCGTGGGCCTGGGTGGAGCCGATTTTAAATATTTGCTAATACTACCAAGAGCCGATCCCTGGGGGCGACTCTTGGCAAACGAGAACTTTTAAAGGCCAAAGTGGAGTTGAACGCACCCGGCTTTAATCTAGAGTTCAACTATAATGCACTGTAAAATGCTGAACAGGGCGGTGTGGAAGTCGGGGCATGCAGTCACCACTAGTTGCCAGCAAGATCTAAAATCTAAAACTTTACCATTGGAGTTTACTTTACTACGCAAGCTTTGGAATATAGTCCATTTACAGAATGTGTAGGCTCAGATTTAGGCACGCTCACGTCGGCTATATGTGTGCTTTAAATAAACCTCCTCATGTAATCCCAGTCTTGTACTCGGTATCCATGCATGATAAATCATTGGCCCCAACTGGAGATTTGCGAAGACTGTTTTGGTCTGAATTGTTCACCGGCCACGATTAGTCTGCATACATTCAGTGTTCCCCTAGGAAATGTTTCAGCAGCGTTCTTAGGCCCTATCTTACAAAAGCAATATCAATCACTATGAGATCACCTGATTGAATGAAGGATAAATGGAAAACACATGCACCTCAGGCCATATAGCCTAACCTCTCCAATCTTAACTTAAAGATTGGAAACATAGGACTTGGTGTACATTGTTCCCTACAAGCTCAACTGTTTCCTTTGGCTCTGGCTGCCAATAACAGCGCCCGTGAAGCATGAAGCTGGAAGTGGAGAGCGAAAACTTCTGTAGGTCATCCAGGGCAAACACACACAGGCAGGCGCTTACACCTACAAGAGAGAGAGAAAAAAAATTATATCTGTGAATGCTGGTAGTCAGGGGAGATGGAAACACTCCTGGGAGCAAAGAAGAGACATGTTCTCACCTTTCCAGTGACCATTTAAAAAGAAACTGAGCATCACATCTGCTAGTCATTTTTCAGTCAAGCATGAAACCCAGCCAGCTTGTCCTTGCTCAGCGTCAACGCCATTCTTCACATTATGCAAATCAGACTAGGACCGGAAGATCGGAGATTAAGATCCCACAATCTCAAGATCGACAGTGGCGATGGCAATGATGATAATGAGGGTGATGAAGAACAAAAGTCCGGTATGGTGATGTGCGTTACCATAGTTACCATGCTAAGTTGCTTAAGGGTAACACAGCTGGAGCTGTAGGAGGATAGGAGAGGTGTAATTGTAGAGAGGGAACGAAAAGAGAGAGAGCAGCTGAGGTGGAGACCGAGACAGATAATGAGACATATACAAAAAATACACCCACTTGGCAAAGTGTTGGGATTTGGGCTGCAGTTAAAGTTCTTAGGTACAGTGATGTCCAGCTTACACAGGATCACTGGTGCATTTGTCTTCTATCATGGAAACGTGATCATGCAAAGACGAAATACATCTTTTGCAGATGTCTTAAAAGCTTACTACCTCTGTTTCTAAAGCCTCTGTAAACAGGTGTTATTCTTATAATTCATCTATGAGTTTGAAGACATATTAGAAACCGAAACACGGCACATACGTAACTACGAGCCAGAATCTTTACAACTCAAGAAAGTTAACATGGCCACAATCATTTTGTTCTCTGTCACAACAATTGTGAGGTCAACAGGGGGATTACCCCTTTCGCACTACAAAGTAATCTACCAGGAGCATGCGCTTGCCTGTATTTGATTCGACTGCCTGACGGTGTTGCATTGCGTGCAGCGAAAGGTGACACCCCAGCTGTGCTAACAAACTGGCTTCATTGAAAGGAATGCATTTGTAGACCCAGTGCTATTGTCACAGATTTATAATTGCTATTAGAAATTATATTATTTAGTAGTCCAAATTAAACAGACTTACCTTTTGAAGGCTTAAGAACGCTACCTTACTTTTACTGAACAGAAGGATTTATCTACAACACCATAAAAGAAAGTGAAGTAACTCATGCATGGATATTTTTTGCATGTAAGGAATTTCAGAGTCCACTGAGAAAGTCATGTCCTGATACCCACCCTCATTAAGTCATATTAGCAGTCCTGTCATATGGTGACCCACCAAAGGTTTGCCCCCTGCCTCTGTTGGGGCACAACCCGGAATTTTCAAAAGCATTGCTTTAGATAATGAGTGTGTTTGGTCAGTAAGGAAGAGCTGTCATTAATGTGTGTGTCGGGGTGTGACATTAATATTACTTTCAGTCTTGTCAGTACATTGACCAGGTTGAGCCAGAGATGGTCTTTCCTGCTGCTTTACATTTCCATGTAATGAGAAATTAATGCCTCTATTCACTTCCATTCAGCTGGCAAGCTTGAAAGTGTCCAACTTTTTACATAAATGCACTTATCTAACAACTTAATTTATAGTTGAAAGTGAGAAAGTATTCCTTTTTTAAAAGTCTGTTAAAGTCTGGAAGCATTTTAGAACTTAGAGCAAGAAATCCCAAGAAGAAACTATCATGGAAGGATGAATACAAGCAGTCTACTAGGGTATTTCAGCTGTTTAGCTTAAAAGTGTCTGTTTGTCTTTGACAAACTGCGTGTAGCGAGCTACTTATTCTGACTAACATAAAGTGATGCTGGAGGTAAAGAAAAACAATTTCAGTGTTCAGTGCAGCTCTCAAGTCAGAGTTGGTAGTTACGTGGCTGAAAGCGAAGCATCGGCCCGTGAGCTCATCAAAGAGAAACCCAGCGAGCGCAGTCAGCTTTCATAGCATTCTTCCTGGAGAAGCTGAGGCTTTGAAAGGCACTCCAATTACAGTAACTTTGCCTTGCAAAGCAAAGCCTGTATCCCTGCGTAAGGATGCCAGCCTGCCATGTTTTATACTCCATATAGGTTCAAGAGAGCTGTCTGAGCATGGTTCTTCCTGCGCAAGTGCATGCATGAATGGAAACTGGTGGCAAGAGTGCAAGCGGTTTAAAAGAGGACCAGACACCCACATGCAAAGTAGTAATTCCTTTTCTACATTTTTTGCACAAAAAAGTCTCAAGAATGCTACAAGAGATGGCACACTTAAATCCTGATTTTTACATTTAGCAGACGCTTTTATCCAAAGCGACTTACATACGAGAACATTCACAGACCGAAGGCGCAGCTTTGGGAGCATTTTTGGGGGTCAGTATCTTGCTCAAGGATGCTTCGACGCATGGAACCGCTGACCTTCCGATTGGCAGGAAACTGTTCTGCCACCATGCCACAGCCGCCCAGCTATAGACAGCTAATCAGTTTTTCTCTAATTAATAATCAATTGTGTAAAATGTAGCCCATTTGTAGGATTCATCTGCTCAAGTGAAGAGTTGCAGCTTTTCTCAATTTCATGTCTCCAGAAAATGGGTTTTTTTAACTGTAAGGACAAAATCAGCAGTTGGAAGACACGTTGGGTCTTGAAAGCTGTGATGGGCATTTGTCTTTGTCGCCGTGCTAAGTGTCTTAATGTGCAGGAACAGTAGGTGAGATTGCACACGGACCATTGCACATCTTTGCTGCCAAGCTGCATTTGCACATATTTCGGCGAACATTAAGTAATGTGTAAGTAATTAAGTACTGAACATACTGAGAATACGAATGGACAGGGAAGAAGAGCATTGCGCTGCTGGACTGAATTGAAAAGTTTTGGATGTATTCATACTTCCAAAGCTTTTAAACCTGGTCATTGTTGGAATCCACTGAAGCTAACATGAAATAAGGTGACCACAGTCACTGTGCTCTGTCAGGGGGCGAAACTTCATTACACTTAACTTTTCAATTTATGGTGGATGATGCTCGAAAGACCATCTCGAATTATTGACACAACTGAACAGGCAGCAGCTGCAGTATAAGTAAGTCATGTGTTGGTGTACTGGGCAGGCTGGGCAGGCAGTGTTCAGACTTCCTTGCTGGCAGTGTTCTCCTGCTCGTCTTTGTTGAGGCGCCTGGGCCTTTTCTCTTCTTCCCACTTTACTCCCTGAAGTTGAAACAAATGCCAGGAGCAAAGCAAGCTGCCAGTCAGCGTCGGCGTCAGCTTCCCTCTGCTGCTTTCTCCGTGGTCTGCTGAGCGTGCATGAGTCCAGGTCGGGCCCACATCACAGTGACCGCAACTGCCATTGTAAGACTGTGGCAGCATTAGCAACTTCTCACAGTCTACAGGGACATGAAAACTGGAATGGAGGTGCCTCTTTTATTTTATTTTTTTCTCAAACATTTATCTTTTGAAAGTTCCTCCCCATGGCATGTGCACAAAAATCTCCCTGCCCAATTGCCCACCCTTTAAGTCTGTAAATGTGACCATATGTGAGCATTTTGCCTCTACTTAATACTCTGTTGGATGTTATATGTTTCTTGCACAAAGGGTAATCAGATACTTCACTATACAAACCAAGCTCGTGGTGTAGAGAAAGGGTTGGTACAAGGGTTTGTTTAGTTACACGTAAATAAAGGTGTTGTTTGCGGGGCAATCAACCATTTGATTGGACAAACAGGATAGGCGGATTCAAACCTGCAAACCTATATCCACAAGCCAGCTGCTCGACTGCAGGCGGACTTAACACCCCACGTCCAACGGCATCAGTGTCTGTTTGTTGTTCGTTGGGGTCACAAGATGTTAGGGAATTAATTTGAATCCCTGTGATGAAATGGGAGACAAGGGAAGACATTTTAAAGCCTGAAATCCTTTGGAAAAACTGAAAATTAGATTACTCTGTGGAGCAGTTGAATAATAATCTTGCAGCATTAAAGGAATTTTTAATTTGCACAAAGGCGCATAGACATAACTCTCTTAATCACAGCCTTTTTTATCAGGAGAAACATTGATGGGGGAAATGTACGATTCCCTTTGCTTATGGAAATGCCTCAATTGAATGCTTGATGTTTGCTTGCGGGGTAAATGATAACCAGACTGGTTTATTAGGGAATATTCTGAAGAAATCTTTATTGAATTACACCAGAATCTGCTTTCAGGATTGAGAATGCTTTCTTTTTGCACAAGTGATATGCCAAGCTGAGCATCTCGTCGTCTATACTGGGTTTAACTTTCATTTTCCTCTATTGTGTGAATCCTGTTGAGAAAGACTTATCTAGGGATGGCTTCTGCTCTAATGGAGGGGATCACGGAGGATCACTATCGCTAATGCAATATTCTCTATTCCATATCTAATATTACCTGTCTGTGGAGAAGAAGCTCTGCTGACAATGAGAGATAGCTGGCTTTTATCTGTTGGCCTGTACGACTCTTTCTGATTTTCTGTTCTCAGTCTCCCGCCACATCGAGCTCACAGTACTCTTTGCTTTGTAGACACCGAAAGCACCGTTCTGAATTTAGGTTTCACCGCTTCTTTCTCTTTCTGCCAATTACAGACCCCGCATTGTCTGATTGACGCATTCCTATCAGCATCACACATCCAACCTATTCAGGAATCTCAAAG
This sequence comes from Coreoperca whiteheadi, assembly GCA_011952105.1. Classification (NCBI taxonomy): domain Eukaryota; kingdom Metazoa; phylum Chordata; class Actinopteri; order Centrarchiformes; family Sinipercidae; genus Coreoperca; species Coreoperca whiteheadi. Next base: position 4,148,105 of record CM022489.1, on the reverse strand, counting down.
CTGAGTGCTGGACTTTTCATATTCAAACTTGTGCAAAACAGCTCGCCGTACCTTTCTCGCTCCGTCTTTCCAGCAGTCTCATAGTTTTGTTTAGACAAAGCCCCCCCCACCCCCCACCCCCCCAAATCCATTTGAATTCACCAGCAAGTGCTGTAAGGGAAATCCAATTTTGGCTCCAACCTATGGAGTGGAAGAACAAAGCGGGGCATTTGCGTGGAGTGCAGGGGAAATGGTGTGTTGTGTGGGAGATGAAACCGAGAATTCCCCTGATTGCTTTACTGATCTGGATATTGAATAGGTGCCGTGGTGGAATGCAAATGAAGCGCTCACAGAAATTGCTCTGAAAATTGGCTAAATAAACCAATAAAAAGTAAGGAAGGACAAAAATAATTAAATGGCAAGGAGATGAGGCACAAATTATGAGCTCAATATTACATAAGGGAAAAGGCTCTTGTTATTTTTACAGAGCTTTTATATAGCTTTCAGTACAGTCAAAGCTACTTCGCAGAATGAAATGGGCTTGGAAATGAATTGGAGTGTGACTGGAGTGGTCAGGTTTGAAAGCATTTTGAAAGTGGAAATGTTTTAGTCCTCTGAATTGTTGGCCTGTTCATTGGAGAGACTTCTCCATTCGAAGAAAAGTAAGAAAACACCAGCACATTGAAGTGGCCATGGTCAAATTTGTCGCTCATGGCAAAATTTGCAGAGATAACGAATGAAAGCAGAAAGACTCATTGTAGTCATAGGTCAGTGGCATCTCAGTTCTCAGGAGTATGTGGGGTCTGTGACCAAGATGGGAAAAAAAATAAGGCTACTTATGCATCACCCCGGACATATGGGTTTGTCATTCAGTTTACCTCAAGAGGGCTGCGGCTGCATTCGATTCACAAGCTAACTGATTACACGGGAACGTCCCACTCTAGATCTTTGAAAGTCGGCACTTTCAGCTGCATTCTCACAAACTTTTGGGGTGGGGGGAAATCAATTTGGGTGTGCTGTACAAATAAATTGTATGTTTGGGAATCAGTGGTAATCAGATGACTGAGGTTCACGACATTGGGAAATAAATGGAGTACAAGACAGTGTAGGCTTGTGAACGGGTGCGTTGTTGAACAACTGGTGTCTGACACTGTCTGATTTGCTTGGACGGAAAACAAACCCTCTTCACCTGCTGCACGAGACACAGTATCTGGTACATCTTTGCAAGGGGGAAATTGTCTGACACAGGAAGTTTTATGTTTACCGTTTGAGCAAGAACTAGGTTGCTGGGTGTGCTATCAACAAAACCCACAAGAAGAAACAATGGCCTTCAAGTGGGAAGCGTCTCGCAGAAAAAAACACCACAAGTGAACCCCAAAGATTGGGGAGAAATTAGATGAGCATGAATTGATTTTTCTGGCCAGTCACAGCGGTCACCTTTTACGTCCCCTTACACATTTGTTTTGGCAAACGTGACGCATACTGCATTTAGTTAGTTACCTATTTAAACATCACACAGTAACGGAGCAGCATTATAATTCATTTTGTTTTTCTGGCCACCTCACAAATATCAACTCTCCTTTCAGCTTTGTTTTGGTCCACTAACTTCGGAGGGAAATACTATGTACGTGGCCCTTTTTTTTAGCAGCTAAATGTTTCACTGTGTTGACCAGCTTGTCACTCACTTAGTCCATCTGCCGTTTGGTGCGTTTGTCAGCGCTCTTACTCAGCTGCATGTTGATGAGAGCGGTGAGACTAAACCGAAACAGTAACGTTGCGGTACAACCAAAACAACGAGCTGAAAGACGCTAAAAATCTCTGTAGAGCTGTGGGTTCACACTACACAGTTATTTGACCCATTGTTCATATTTAAAACAAAAAAAAAAAGTAGTTAGTACAGCTTTAAATGTAAATAATTATCTCCAGAAATACCACTTTAAACTGCTGGCACAAATGTCAGATGTTGGGATACGCTGCCCTTTTCTGTTCCATGTCTTTGTAAACATCTTCGCTTACAGACTCTCGGGCAGACGAGACAAGCACTTTGAAGGTGTCAGGGCTCCGAGAAATTATCCAAAAAAATATCAATACATGGAAAATAATTGTCAGTTGCTGTCCCAATTTATATTTTATTTATTTTCATTTTTGGGATTGCCCCTCTGCCCTGGAGCTTGCTCTCCTCTCCTTTGCCTGCTGGGAAACCAGTGGGTGCAGTTGACAAGATTGTCGAGCGTGGAGCCTATGGCCATGGCTCGCCACGCACAGGTCCTTCTTACTTGCTGCGTAGATGAAGGCAAGGACATGCTGTTGGTGCTTCTAATAACAGCAATACCATGAGATAAAGTAGCAGCGCAGAGCAGAGGAACCGTCCTGCCTCTGGTGTCTATAATGTCCGTAACAGTGCGGAGGAGACGCCGAGCTGGTACAGTACACACACTGTAGAAGTGTGTGTGTGTGCTGTGTGTTTTGCGCGTGACCGCTCCCCCTGCCTCTCTGCGGGTTCCTGCCATGCCAGGTTATTTTAGGCTTTGTTTGGCTTCTGGGTGGAATAATCTCAATGGAAGGGGAACAACTGCAGGGAAAAGCGTATCCTGGAGCATCCCTCCTCTTTACAAGTGTGTCTGTTTTGCCTTTTCTGTGTGCGGTGACATTTGTCTGTGAAAACCCTTGTTCGTCCTACTAGTGTGTGTGTGTGTGTGTGTTTGTGTGTTTGTTTGCCTGCGTGCGTATGTCTGTACTTGTATGCACATGCCTGCAAGTAGCCGTGATTGTGTGTGTGTGTACCAGAGCTGTGTTTTTTGTTTTGTTTTCTTTTTACTGCAGGGGTGTGTGTCTCTGTCTGATAAGTGAACTTGTGGCAGCAGTGGCAGTCCAAGACAATAAAAATACCATTTCCTTGACTCTGCAGGGAGCAGGAATGCTGCGGTCATCAGTCTGATGCCCACAGTACTGTACGGCTTTTAACGGGGGCCTTTATAGATGGAGCAGAAGTACTGACCCCTGTGGCCACCTGCTGCCGTCTTTGTTAGCTGTGCATGATGGGGACGAAAGGAAAAAGCTCTGTTGTTGCCAGAAAAAAAATGGCGTGCAAAGAGAGACATTTTCTTAAGAGCAAAGTCTGGAAGTAGAGGAGATAGATATGCTTTGGTCTCTGATCCTGGACATATAACCACTTGGTTAAGGCGCTCTCATCCAAAGTGCCTTACATTAGCCTGATTAAATAACATGTCCAGTAAAAATGGCCCCAGTGGGAGTGAGACTCTGAACCCTGAAAGCGCTGGTACCTTGCTCTGCCCAGTAAGCTACATCACTGCAGGTGAATTACAGCAGATGACACCGCAAAGCTGTAAGACACACTAGTTGCGAGGAGCAACGATAGCCAGTTACGTAACAATCATTTTCACATTTTCAGACTTGCGGTCTGGAGGTAAATTACAGTCGGTGCCACAACCAAGCAGGCGTAATGGCCGATAATGAGCAACCGGTCTTTGCCAGGACAAACAATAGATGATTCTGCTCTATTTTCCCTTCCTGTCTTGTTTCCTCAGCAAGCTCGGCGCAGCAAGGGGAGAGTGATGCAAACGCAGCTTTGTTTGTTGCACACACGTATCTGGATGAAGAAGTGCACATGTTATTTGGCGGAGTACAGAATATTAGGATTAGTCATTTGTAAGCAGTCACGTGGTCGATCTGGCAGTAAATGTACAGTGTGTAGGTTACAGTGTCAGTGAATACAGCTTATCAAGACCAACGTAAAGCTCCCGTGTGTTGTTTCCTTCCTGCTGGAAGGTTCGAAGAATATGTACATACATTTGGTAACACACTTGGTAAACCTGTTCAATTTCTATCCAGTCAAATACACAGACGTCCCGCCCCCCCCTTCTGACACAAAGTTATTATTTGCCAATCGATTCAACGAGTTATGCTGCTTTCAAGTTTGGTTACATCAGTGACGCCGTAACATTAGGCAGTGTTAGCCGGCTAGCAAGCACACAGGAGATTTGACAATGAAAGGCAACAAAATCTTACGGGGAACAGTTTTTTTCCTTGTTTTTTTCAAGAATCTGAATGACAACTCTTCACCAATGTCCACAGCCACTTTGCGCGGGACCTTGCGGCCGGTAGTGGTCTATGAACAGAGACGATAAATGCGAAAGCCGAAAAGAACGCTTTAAAGACAACGGTCTATGTTTACCAAACTGACGAAGAAGGCCAACGAAGCAACAGAGGCTTCGTTTAAAGTGGCGCACAAAAAGCCGATCACCCTTCACCTTCGAAGCGTTATTCAAGAACAGTGATGCCGGTAACGCATTACTTAGTAGCGCGTTACTCTAACCCTAACCCTTTTTTCAGTAACGAGTAATCTAACGCGTTACTATTTCAAACCCAGTAATCAATTAAAGTTACTTACCCGAGTCACTTTGCGCAACTGTTTTTTTTCATTTTCCTTAATAAAAACACATTTTCGCTTTCTTCTCGCGTCTCGGGGAGTAAAGTCACGTATGCGACAAGTCATGTTTTCAGCACGAGGACAGTTCACGTGTGATAACACACATCACGCAGCGACACAAACGGAAGCAACAACGGAGGGAGGAGAGAGAGACGCATTTTTTCTAGCTGGAAATACAGACGCTATTTTGAGTTTGTGTCAGCTAACGATGGCAATATTAAATTTATTAAATATAATAAATAATATTAAAAACACTACGTCAAAGTTAAAGAAACATTTGGAGTCGCAGCGCTGCGCGGTCAGACTCACAGAGCGAGGCCCACCAGAGAGCAGAAGGCCCCCCACCACCCAAACAACAACAGCTGGACTTCGGTAAAAACAACTATTTATGTTCAGTGAATAGAAGATAGACTGGCAAAACATTTATTTTTTATAAAAACATGTAGGCTTTTTTTCAGGAAATAGTTTTTAAGTTCAACTTAAAATGTTGGGAGATACATTGCTGACATTATTGTGAAAAATCATTGTTACGTTGAGGCGGCGGGCGGGTTGTCGGCTGAATGTAACTAATAAAGTCACTTGTGATGAAACTTAGTTACTTTTAAAATCACGTAATCTGTAAAGTAACGAAGAAAACTATAAGAACCTTCACCAAGCAGCTCTGAAAATGTTTGCTTTGTGTGGGTTTACATACCTTTCGTGAAACAGCTTTTTCAGACATGAATGTCATGAAGTCTGAGTTCAGAACAAGACTGACGGATGACCATTTAAATGACTCCTGGAGCGGGAGCTTAAGTGGATACAATCCAGCATACACCGCTCCTGCTGACTCCATGCAGTGCCAGCCATCTCACTAAGTGCAGAAAAGACTGAATGCACGTAGCAGTGCATGCGAACTCCAGATGATGAAGGGAAGAGATGTAACTCAGTGATACGTGGACAGACGGAAAATAAGGACAAGTGAAATAACTAATATTGTTTTGTTTTCTTTGGCATGGATATGATGTAATAGTGATAGTAATAGTGTGACTTTGACACATTGAATTGTAAAGAAATGCATACAGAAAAAGCCATTGAACATGAATTTAAGATGTTTGGATACAAAATGTGAGTGCTGGATGTCAACATTGTAAGTGTTCACAACAAAAGCAGCTCATTAAACTGGTTTGGGTGGCGATCAGCTATGCGAAGAAATCCCACTGATAATATAAAACACGAGCCACTTTCATTTTGTCAGATCAGCTCTGAGGAAAAAAGGCTGGAGGACCCCTGGACTAGAAGATATCCGCTCACAGGTGCTCACGGCTTGAGCAAATCTGCAAGTAGGAATGTGTGAAAATCCCCAAATCAACATGTGCCCAGCTGATGCACACACATCCACACTGGAGCTGGATGCTGTTAACATACCTGCCAATATTGACTCATGACTTCATCCTCATTTTCTGTACTTTTTCTGAAAATTGTATTTGAATTCAGGCTGTAGCTCCACAGAAAGAGGAATAAGTGTTCCACTATCTTAAGGCACTGTATCTTTTTAAATAGGGAACTGTGATTATGTAGTTATGTGTTGAACTCCCCTTACAGGTTTGAAAGCTTTATTTACCTAAGGCCTGAAGGACTATTACAGTGTATAATCTTCTCATTAAGCTGTCATGAATCTGCCTCAGTGTGTCTTCAGACCTCCCTTGTTGGCTGGTGCCGCAGTTTACAATCCCCAAGTAATACCCCCCTTGTAATACTTGATAATGTTGTGTATATTTAGCTTTTTGTCAGCAAAAGTGGAAGCGGAGTGTTCCTCAAAAGCAATGGCATTCCTCTAAACCAATGTAAAACACGGCTTACCAATGTTAATGATGTTGTAGCGAAGGTAGGCTACATGGCACATTTTATTTGATCCACTTTGAGTGATTTGTTAAACGTGGACTCCATTAACGATGCCCTTTGCAGTTCCTTCTCAAACTAATATTTCACCCTGAGGTGTATTTGATGTGGGCAAACAGGATGTCCGCCTTTAGTGCCTGTCAGATACGTCGTGGGCGACTTCATTAAACTGCCAATTAAAGCTGTAAGAGCTGATAATCCTTTACTGGGTCTTCTGAAGGGTTTTTATCATGACAGCCAGGAACTGCTCTGCCCACGCTGTAATTTAATTCCAGCCAAGACCACCTTGTCAACAGCAGAGGTTCCTCCATGTAATTGGTTGTCTGGCGGCGTTGCTTTTTCCAGCTTCCCAATTGTGATTGTGCATCTCTACATGTGTTTTTTCTCACTGAGGTAAGGAGATTAAAGCCGAACTGGGAGCCGTGGTGACGCATTGTTCTCCTGTGTTCTGGAGTTGTGAAAGTGGTCCCGCTCTTGGCCGGCTCTCTGTTGCAGTGCTGTGATATGGAGGAATGTTAGCAGCACGGGATGTGGAGACTGACAGCTTGGCTCTACAACCCAAGTCTACACGGACTCTGCCAGCTTCTTAAACAATGCTTCCTCAATTGTGCAATAATGTTAAATGTCCAACAGTCCTTATAAGATAAATTCATAGTACACACAAGTTGTATACATAAGGCAAGATGTTTTGTCCTCTGGTCTTGGCAGCTTTAAATTACAGTGCGGCTGCAAGAGTGTCTCATTTCCTCAAAACGTTAGATTCAGCACAAAACAAAAGCACATTTCTTTGTAACTGTTTTTGTAATTGGTTAAAAAGTCAAAAGTTTCATGTCAAAGTTTTTTTTAAATTTTTTTAGCAATGTCGTTTGCTTGCTTCCTGTATATTTATAGAAGCTTTTTTGACAAAGACAATGCACCCGATACTGGCTGTGAAAATGCTATTTTCTGTCTGCTTACAGTCCAGTTCCGTTCCAGCCTAGGTGCCATGGTGCCGACAGCACAGTATGCTGCTCTAAGCACTTTTTTAAGGATCGCTGTGGTGATCCCTGCTAGCAGTCACAGTTTCGGACAAGTTAAGGTGAAATACCAGTGATCCCTGGAATTGGGAATAACAGCCCCTCACCCACCTTTCATATATCACTGCCTATACACAAAGTAATGCTGGTACAGTGGAACAGTGTACTTAAAGGTTAAACCTTTTGGCAGAAATGCAACAAGTAATAACAACCTCAGTCTCCATCCTTTTCTGTCTTTGCTGTGTCCATGTCCTGTTACCCCCCAACCCCCCCCCCCCCCCCCCCCCCCCCCACTCCCTCCCCCCCCCCGCTATCCCCTCA
>CM022489.1:4121716-4140433 GCA_011952105.1 Coreoperca whiteheadi | reverse complement strand
ATTATTGACGCAACCTGTTGAGTAAGCACAGCAGGATGCAAAGCCTGAACGGCCGGCAAGTAGGTTGCAGAATCCCGTTTTCCCTTCCAACACCTGTTTGACTCAAACACATATCACTTATACACATTTGGATTTGTAAAAGAGACGGGCCTTTGTGTGTTCTCTTTGCTTTTGCCCCCCCCCCCCCCCCCCCAATTTACTTTTGTGCAGGGTCTGCCTGGTTTCTATTCAAACCACCTGACAGTGCCTAGAGTCCTTCAAACTTTGAGTAATAAATGAGCCCGATGCAGGAATAAAAGGCTCTTATTAGCTGCGTGGTGAAAGAATGAAACCTCCTCGCCATACTGCAGACATAAATAACAAAAACCAACCCACTGCATGTCTACGGAGAACGGCAGCCACCCCACATTAAAGCTACTGTAGTGTGTGAACGCACACGCACACAGGGAGTCATTTGGCGTCCGTCACTTGGGAATTTAGAGTATGACTGACTGTCAGCTTTTGACATGGTAATGAGTGTCTCGCATCAGACCAGACGCTCACAGAATCGGAATATTTACACAAGAAAGGTTGGTTTAGATAAAGATGCAGTTTATATCGCTACCATCAGACCTAATTGCCACCTATATTCACACACATTTGCCTCAGTGCTTGTTAGGAGTTGACCCTGCTTTCATAAATGTTAGCAAACATGTCCTAATTCATGTTATTATATCACTTTTAAAACGGCTGCCTGGTTTATATAAATGGGTTTTGGTGTTTTGAAATTGCAGACCGCCTCTTGAGCAGCAATAAAGTGAATGAACTGAAAGCTTTTTGCGGCTTTCTCCTTGTCATAACTTTCTGAAGATGTTGTTGGAGTTTAGTATCATCTCTGGTCCCGAAAAGACTCTGTAGACTTCCAAAACGTTTGCTGTCAAAGCCTTGTTTTCGTTGGGACTAGTCCATCTGAAAAGTACAAAGAGATAAAGAAACACTGTTGATTTCAGATTTGACATATTTACAGACAGAAATAGCACAGATAATGAAAGAAATGCAGAGAGAGTCTGTCTTCCATCCCTTTTGTTGTCATGCTGTGTTTGAGTCAAACAGGTGTTGGAAGGGAAAACGGGTTTCTGCAACCTACTTTCCGGCCCTTCAGGCTTTTCATCCTGCTGTGCTTACTCAACAGGTTGCGTCAATAATTATGTGGGTACTCAAGCGCCACCTCATCCTCCGATTAGAATCTCTGTGATATTGATGTAGAAATGATGTCTGGCAAAAAACTGACTTTATTTCGTTGAAATACAGCTTTGCATATAATGTTGCTATAAGGTGGAAGTCATTTTGACCTTGCAGTTTGCACTAAATTGTTACTACTTTACTTTGCAAATATAACGGAAACGGGGATACTGTGCCTCTTATTGATGTAGAAGATGAAATATTTAGTTAGCGTCAGAAAGTCTAAGGCCACCACTGTTTCAGGTTTGATAATGTTATGTTTGAACCCCCCCCCCAAGTTCAGGAGTGGAGTATCCACTGGAAGGAACCTGGTTCTGGATGCTAATAAATTAGAGTCTAATGTAACCTTAGCAGCTCTGTCCAGCTCTTTATTAGATCTGGGGAAGTTCACACACCAACAACTCCAGCCAAACTAATCACTTCTTATCCTCAAAGCCTTTTCTGTTGAAAAAATGAAACCCAATGTTTGAAAATACAAACAACAGAGCATAACTCTAATCTGGGTAGCTTGTCCAATTATGCTTTGCTATGCTAATGTGATGTGCATACGTCCGATCTTACTTACGTTTAATCACCATTCTATGCTATAATACTAGCTATACGTTGCAGTACTGAAGCAATGCTTATTTCCTTGTCTTTCGCATGGATCACAGACTGGTGAGGATGGTGACTTCTTGCACGGGACATATAGTTTTAACCTCAGTCGTTAAGTATGATATAATTTGCCATCCATGGCATGTTTAAGACCCTTTTTATAGGGTCCTCGATAAAAGGGGTCATTTGGAGACGCAGTTTTCAACCAACTCACAAGTTCACGTCACTTTTGTCTACCCCTGTCTGAAATCAAAGACTCATTGTTTCAAAAGTGACTGCTAATTTAAACTAGTAATTGTGGCAGCATTGTGATTGTAAACTGCATACATGTCGCGCTAGAATGGAAAGCTTGACAGGTGGATCGGGGCTTCAACTGGCTGTAATCACAGCCAACTGTGATTATAGTTGGGTTTTAGTTCGGTTCTATAAATATCTTCCTATAAAACAAATATAGCATTCCTAGCCTGCTGTGCCCCCATCATTGAGAGCACAATAAAAGTGATGGTCTCGTTTTGACGTGATCGTCCACTTTCATTTGACATGCTCATCGTCAAATAAAAGCTATTCTGAATGAAAGAAAGCTGTAATCTCTCTAACCAATGAGGGCCATTAGCCGCTTCGGCTTTTATACAGCAGGGCCCTGAAAATGAGAGCGCGCTGGAAGTGATTTGTCAATACACCAACTGCCTCTAAATTGAGTTTGTCTCTCTATCCTTTTGGGGAAGAGAGGGATTTCTCCTTTGACATGGTTCAATAAGAGCAAAGAAAAGCCTCCGTAACTCAACTCCTCTCCCTTCCTGCTCTTACGACTTCAGGTGGAGGAAAACTGATGGGGGGAAAAGGTAGAAGCTGATGAGAAAGACTGAAATTACCCTAAATGACCATAGCGGCTTACTGTCATCTATGCCCTTGATAGTCATCATATACTACATTTGTCTAGAAGATGTTACATCTTCAATTCAACTTCCCACAACAAGCAGTGCATTGATCGATTTCACAGGAAATCCACCAACTGAATAGCAGTACACCCATTGTAACAGAGTTAGAAGACAGACTAGCTAAAGAGATTTATTATGAAAAGAGTCTGATATAGCATCAAATAACGCTTTAGACAGGTATTGATCGGACTGACTCTCGAATGAGACAGAGAGATGTTCTTGATGTGATTCTTCAGATGTAACGATAAGCATCTGTTGTCTTTGAAGCTTTTTCTATCAGTGTGAATCCATCCAACATGGATACAGATGTATGTCCTCAGAGGGAACAGATGGAGAGAAAGGAAAGAGATTGGTCAGGTGGGAGGCAGAGATGGGGAGATGGTGACAAAGTGTCAGAGGAGAAAGTCTTTAACTATGCGTTAACGCTGTGACAGTCGACAGAAAGATAGATTTCTCTCGTTTCCTATAGGACACAACGGGCAACTGTGCCAACAGTCTTGGAAAGTCTCATTTATCAAGCCTGAAGACTAAACTTTGGAAGTTGAATTTTTCACACTGGAAACAGTCCAGATGTTGAAATGTCTTCTTCATGGATGCAGTCCCAAATGTTGCTTTTTTTATGTATTAGTGATGCATGTTGGACCAAACTAGATCCTCTACTTGGCAAAGGGAATACGGTTTGTTTTGTGGTTGACTGCCAGTCTCTATGGGGGTTTTTTGTTTTGTTTTTCTGTGACCAAATGTGCTCATGAATTCGGTGAACAGGTGTTGCAGAAAACAGCAACTGACATCTCGCTACCTTAAACTACCACTGTCTCATAACTCATGCCTTGGAGGAGCCTACAGCATTGGCTCCCTGTTCACGTTTAATAAACCTTGTGCATCACTACATCAAACATATACAATGATGCTATTTGTTCTGTGCATTGTTAATTTTTCCCCAACTAGGCTACTGTATACAAGATGTACACTTTGTGGCCAAAAGCATATAGACAATGTAACAAAGTCATGCACCACATCAAGTCTGCCCTCCCCCCCTCCCTGGACCCATTCCAGTTTGCATATCGATCCAACCGGTCGACCGATGATGCCATCTCAACTGCCCTCCACTCAGCACTCACACATCTAGAGAAAAAAGACTCATACGTCAGAATGCTGTTCATAGACTTCAGTTCAGCATTCAACACAATCATCCCTCAACAGCTCATTCACAAACTGGTCGAGCTGGGGCTCAACACTGCGCTGTGCAACTGGCTGCTGGACTTTCTGACTGGAAGACCTCAGGCAGTACGTGTCGGCAGCAACACATCCAGCATCATCACACTGAACACTGGGGCCCCCCAAGGATGTGTGCTGAGCCCCCTCCTCTTCACTCTGCTGACACACGACTGCACACCGTCACTCAACTCCAACCTCTTCATTAAGTTTGCGGATGACACGACTGTGGTGGGTCTCATTAGCAACAGAGATGAGACAAACTACAGGAGCGAGGTGAGCCGCCTGGCCGGGTGGTGCAGCGGCAACAATCTCTCTCTGAACGTGGAGAAGACGAAGGAGATTGTTGTTGACTTCAGGAGAGCGCACACTCAGCATGTTCCTCTGACCATCAACGGTGCGCCTGTGGAGAGAGTGAGCAGCACCAAGTTCCTGGGCGTGCACATCACAGAGGACCTCTCCTGGACCGACAACACTGCAGCACTGGCCAAGAAATCACAGCAGCGTCTCTACTTCCTCCGCAAACTGAGGGGAGCCAGAGCCCCACCCCCCATCATGTACACCTTCTACAGAGGCACCATCGAGAGCCGGAAGACTCTGCAACGCACAGTGAGAGCAGCTGAGAAGATCATTGGTGTCTCTGTCCCCTCCCTCCCGGACATTTATGGAACCCGTCTCACTCGCAAAGCCCTCTGCATTGCAGGTGATCCCACACACCCGTCACACAGCTTCTTCAGAGACTGCAGAGTCTCCAGGCCAGGACCAGCAGACTGAAGGACAGCTTCATCCATCAGGCTGTCAGGAAGCTGAACTCGCTCCCAAACTTGCCCCCCCGTCCCTCTTCTGCCCCAGGCACCACTGAACCATGAACCCCCCCCCCCCCAGATCCCACATCCCCAGGTCCTTCCACTAACATACGATGTCATGCACCAGTCACTTTGTGTAGCATTGGTCTGCTCACTACCTCATTCACCATGGAACTGACGTCATTCTACCACCTCATCAGTCCGTTTAAATAAAATAAGCCCTTTGTCACTTTAATCAGACTGAATAACCTATTTTTTTTATCTGCACTGTCTGTTCACTGGTTTGCACTTTATCTGCCATGTGCCTTGCACTGCTTTTATTTAACCTTATTTTTATTTTATTTTATTTTTTTATTATGTCTTTTTTTTATTTTTATATTCCCTTATTGTATAGTTTTAGCTTATATTTTATATTTGATCTAGATTTTAGGCTCTACTGTTAGTGTTATCTGTATGCACCGGGGGTCTGAGAGTAACGCAATTTCGATTCTCTGTATGTATGTAATGTACATGTGGAAGAATTGACAATAAAGCAGACTTGACTTGACTTGACTTGACTTGTGCATGGGGGCATTGTCAGGCAATAACAGTAAGGAATGAGTGATTGAGGCTAATCAGGTCTACAAAAGACATCCGAAGACTTGATCATAAAAAGCAAAAGTGGCAGATTTATGGTTATGAAGATTAAAGTGTCAAAACCACACAGTTGGAAAACTGGTGCTAGTTCGAAACCAGAAGCCTAGTTTCAAATCGGTTTCCACACCCAAAGCAGCAGCTCCGAGCCAGAAAAAGTGGTTCTTTAGTAGCACCAAATCGTTGCTGGTTTAGAAGTAAGAACCGCTTAAGTCTGCGGCTGGGAGCGGGGTTTCCGTGACTGACAAGACGGAACAGTTTTCCCTTCTGCTTCTTACACCAACGCTTAATACATTTTTATTTAACTGCAACGTGATCGTTTATCAGCAGAGTTGATGCTAGGAGGGTAGCAACATGCTGAGGCCAAAGTTGACATGATATTGTTAAAAATAAATGTTATGTACCTACCGTTACTCTCGCTCGTAATCTCCATCTGTACAAACTACGGCGAACAGAAATAGCAACGTCCGCGATTGTTGCCGGTGTTTGTGTTTGGCGCTGCCGGGAAAGATGTGACGTATACAGTCATGTGACACCTGGCTCTGTGCTGCTCTGTAGCCAGTGGAAACAGAAGCCGGTTCTTAGAAGGCTCGTCATTTGAACCAACTCCGAACTTGCACTAGCACTGGCTCTGAACCAGCACCCGGTTCATTTTGGTGGAAAAGGGGTATTAGTAGCTGTTCTGGAGCCTTCACTCGTATCTAATGATCTACCACAGGATCTCCCTCAGCAGATGGATACGAACAAAAGCTTCAGTACAGCTACTAAGGGAACCTTGAGGTGAGCGTGTTTCACCAATGTACATAGAGCAGAGTCACATCAAATATCGCAGTTTAAACTTTAGTACCAGTCAAAAGTTTGGACACACTTTCTCATTCAAGTAAATAGGAAAGGGTGTCCAAACTTTTGACTGGTACTGTATTTTGCCTTTTCATAGCTCCTTCTATTAAAGGACATGCTCAAAATACTTTTTTACACAAGTGTAGTTGTAAAATTGGTTTTCCTGAGAAGTTTTATAATGTATTGCTTTTCTTGTTCGATGCTAAAAGCGCATGCCGATTTGTACTTTGGTGTGGGGGTGGGGGTGTTTCTGTGTGGTGCTGCGTACACAACATATATTCAATTGCAAATGTTGGCTTTGATTCAAAGACACTGCTGCGTCGTTGAGATTGCTGAAACATGATGGACCCTGTAGCGTCTTAAGCACAAATGGTTTTGGAAAATGAAACGCCTTTTCATAAACAACATTGCTTGAGATTGAATCAGCCACCGGTCTGTGAAGAAAAAGGGGGGGGGGGGTGACGTGGAGAGAAAATATATGAGAGGGAGAGAGAGCGTGAGGAGCAAGTGAGCGTGAAAGAGAGAAACAATACGATAAAGCGAGAGAGACTGGCACACAAGGGCCCTAATGCTCTATCAGTATGGCCGTGGGATGTGGATGTAGATGCAGCGGCCGGTAGCTCCTACAAACTTCGCTACATTTTTGTTTGAATCTTTTTGAGCTTTATTGCTGGAACATCAATGAAGTATGTGATTTAAAGAGCTAAGCCAAAATAGCTTAAATCAACTGGATCAGAAGATATTGACTATGGCAACAGCTCTGCATGTTAGATACTGCGGCCTGTAGCTCCTGAAAACTCCGCGAGCTACATTCTTGCTTTTCATCTGTTATTTTATTTTTTATTTTCGGCTTCATCGCTGAAACACGTATTACCTATGACCGTAATACACAATCATTGTCATCGGAAAAGGAAGCGGGGCTCTGGATTAAAGAGTAGCGGACCTTGAGCCAGATCAACCGGATCAGGCAGGCACCCCCCGGCGGCTCCTGTGATCCCCCAGGAGGAGAGGAAAGACAGCCGGGATAGAAGCCATGCTGGCCCAAGCTTGGACTTAAGGCTGCTCCGGTCCGGTCTGGACGAAATGGGACTCAGATCTGGCCGAGCAACGGGAAATCGGAGACTGTTGAGCCCACATATTTACAGAGACCTGCTCCATCAACATCCCTGATCAAACACTCGACGGGCGGACCGTGCTCCGAGTTGACAGAGCGCAAGACTCCGGCAAGATGAAAGGAGGGGGACTGTGTGTCTGCATCGATGATGCTTGGTGCTCAAACGCAGGCAAACTGGATAGAACTTTCTGTGTTCAAATGTGAACCTTGTCACCACTGCCTCTGTCTGCTGTTCACATTCCATCAGACGCAAATTCAAAAAATGCACTGCAGAATTATTTCCTGGGTTTATACGTGCAGGCATTGTATATTTGTAACGATATAAATAACTGTATATTGTTGTATTTCATTTTGTTTTATTTATGTTACCCTATTTCAATATGAATCGAATTATCTGTTATATGTGTGTAGCACGAAGGGACTATAAACTTTTATTAGCCGCGTGTTGTAAAATGATAAATAAATTACCTTTGTACTTACTGTAAAAAATAGTAAGAGAGGAGCCATGAACATACACAGATCCACTGGAATGACCAGCAGTAAAAGACTGAAACGGGTGGTTAAAAAGAAGAAAAGACTGATCTATTTAGGAGAGCGAAAGGGATGAAAGAGAGACGTATGTGGTGGTGTAAGAAGCTGAGAAAGACGGTGTTTCTGGGGAGTTGACTTGGGAACGGTCTAATCAGAAGATGCAGCAGACGCTCTTCACAGATGAGTGGCTCTACAGCACTGGCTGCTGCTTTGGTTCTGTTGTAGACAAACCCTGAAATTGCATTGAACTGTTTCTTTTTCCCTGTTATTTTGCAGGGGAAGTGTGCAAGCTCACCCACATCTTGGGTTCAATGACCCTCACATCTGCAGTAATGCATCGTGGGCTTTAGAAAAGTGGCAGCATGTTTTTAAATCATGGGGAAAAGGTGGGTGGGTGGGGGGTATTTGGGGAGGGGTTTGATTATCCATTCTGGGCCAGTAAACATTGTTTATCATATTACACTTGCTATGATATTTGTGTGACGTTGCCAATCAGAGATCAGAGTAGGTGGTTAGCAACAGCCTGTAGTGTGTAGTGCATGTCCTTGACAGCCCTGTGCTACTGTGCAAATGTCCTGTTTGCTTTGTTTTCTCTCCTGTGGTTATGATGTCTTACATTCAATCAAATATCCATTTTATCTTTGTGTTTGCACGAGGGAAAATAGAGAAAAGGATAGTTATAAAATGGCCAATCATACGCTGATGGTGCCTGATCGGAACCTGACAGGGCCCGTCGCTACGAGCACATCAGTTCCCTAATAAACAGAACATGCTTGGTGACAGCTCAGGTCTCATTTTTTAGAACTTAAATATTGGACTGTTAATATTTTTGCTTTAAAGTTGGCCTTTTCTGCTTGGCATACTGTGGCAGCACAGGGGACTTGTTAGAAGCATCCAGAATACAATTTAAAAAAAGACGCAGACTGACAAGAAGTCTTGTATGAAGGTTGTAGGGAAATAGGGGGGTAAAAATGAACTAAAGAAGGCACTCCTCCTCCCTGCAGGAGCTCTAGTTTCTTCCTGTGGTGAAGAACACAGACAGTGAGCCTTTTATATTGTAGCTGTGGAGGCCCGACTCGTCCTCTAACAGCTCTGATTGTTGGTTTTCTCCTTCTTCGTCTCGCTCTTCCCTGGGGGAAGTGTTAGAGATATAGTCTGCTTCCTCTTTCTGGGTGATTTAAGGTCGCGCTGATTGGTTCGTGGTTCCTCAGGTGCATCTCCAGTCGGTCCAAGTGCCCAATGACTCCAGTAATCTGATGTAATCCATTTTTACTCCCACTCAGAGTTTCTGTCAACAACTCTTCTTACAAAAAGTAAACGACAAAACAGTAAATAGTCAAGTGTTATACAAATGAAGGTAAACCTACTTGGTTAAGATTGGAGGACGATTGCGGGGTTAAAAGAAAAGCAATACTGAACTGTTGAAAGGGAGACAGGTCAAATTCAAAGCTAGTAGTGGTGTAACGGATCACAAAACTCACGGTTCGGCTCACATTACAGATCACGAGTCAGGGCTCGGCTCATTTTTCGGAGCAGAATAAAAAGGGAGAGGACACAATTTTTCCATTTGCGTTTCCATTTATTACATTAAAACTTACAGCCAGGAGCTTTTTGTGTCTACATACGTTACAGTTTTGTCCACCGCCCTTCTTCCCTCGTCATTATATTTTACGGGGAAGCCGAAATGCTCCCATGCGTGCGATTTGAAATGATGCGGGAGGCTTTTCAAATTCTTCTGCTCGCTAGCCGCTAGCCATTGTTGACTTATTAACATGCCCTGTTCACGTGAATTACGCAATTACTTAAAAAGCAATATCAGCAGAAAAACTATCTTTCACTCTGCGATCGCTAAACGATTTAGATCAATCCGCTAGTTACAAAAAAAGAAAAGCGCAATTAATCCGCGGGTCACGTGCGTGCCGAACCGTGGGTCGCGATCCGTACGGATCACGGATCAACTGCGATCCGTTACACCCCTAATAGCTAGAGGAGATCCGATATAGTTTGAGTTTGACCTCGTGCCGGGTATGGGCGCTAAACCAGCAGTAGTTATCTGCAGCCTTATGGGGCTTGATTTGGATAAGACCTGAACTTTTGCAGGTCCAGGTCAGGCCCAGGCGTAAATCGCTGATCCTTGCACACCTCTGAGCTACGCTGTTGTTATATTCTGGTGGTCAGTACAAGCACAAAGTAAAGGCGATGTGACAGCTGAGAGCTTATGAACTTTAGGCTTCATGGGTGCAGTTGTTGTAAAGTGATGTTTAAATATATTTCTTTTTTTAAATTAGTCAATTCAGTCAAAGGTTCTGCTTCAATAGACACTAAACACTAATGTTAGCTTGGAGAGCTAATTTACTTGCTGGGCCACAGACGAAGGAAAATCAAAGCTCTAGCTTACCCAAAACTAGTCGGACCCGGCGGTGAGGGGCCGCTGTTGGGGAGAATTTGTTCATAAAAGACGCTAGCAAAGGAGCACAGTAGATAAAATAAGCACAGCAGAAAGGTCAGATAGGTCGGATCACCGCGTTTAGCTGTGTACCTCTGGAAATGAACCGATTTCACGTATCTCCTCAATTCAAATCAACTGCCATTTGTCTGCCCGGAAGTGACTGCTGTTGTCACGGAGATTCGGTCTACAGTAGACATTTATCTTTACAAGAAGACCGGTGAAGCGAACCCCTCAGTGAAACTTACAGTCACGTGGGCTATGCCCCATGTTAGTAACAGGTTATTGGCTCTTTCAGAGACCCCCTACTGATGTACATCTAATGTAGTGAAATGACATAACCGCTTGGGATGAATATTCTGCCAGCTAGACGATTGATTTCACGTGCAATTTCAATTGTACAGAGAAGAGGGGGAAACAAAGTGGATACGCTGCCATGAGCAGTAGCTTCAGGTGCTCTATGAAGGTTAAAACCGCATGCATTTCAGCCCGTCGAGCACCTAATGACGACACCACGAGTTTGCACATTTAAGAGACCTTGACTTTCAGTTTGTGTAATTATGAGCTCAATGATCTGAGCTGTTAATTAAACTTCATATTCTCAGTATATCGTTGCTTATCCCTCCCCCATCTCCCCTTCTCTCTCTCCGTCTCCTTTTCTCTCCCCTTTTCCTCTCTCTATTATTCTTTACAGCCCCCTCTTTATCCCTTCTCTTCCCTCTAGAGTAGACATGTCATTAAGATGGATCCGGGGCTCAGGGAGAAAACGTGCCGCTCCAAAGCCACTGGTTTGGAACAAATTGGCATGTGGCATAACGGAGCTCCTCGGCCGAGTGTGGATGTCAACTGCGAAACTGTGTTCCCTGTATAAAAGATGGAGAAGACGTTTGACAACAGTAACACCGTAGTCAGCTCAGAAAGGCCTTTGTCAGTGAGCTAAATAAATACTGTAGCTTGTTTAACAGCAGACCAGGTGCCCTTTACCACAGCAAACACTTTCCGCTGCCCTGCTGAGATCATTGAACACTCGCATCGACTGCTGTTAGTTGACCTCATGGTGTACTGTGTGTGTGTCTGCATGTTTATTTGAATCTTTTATTTCGCTCCACGCACATTCAGCCTCCCTCTATGAATTGCGGTCATCAACAGAAATGCAGGCTTGTATTGTGCCCTCCTGCCTCCCGGCTGATATTTCTCTGAGGGGGAAAATAGCACCGCTGGCTGAGGACGCAGTTGTGTCGGCGTGTTGCCGTCTTTGTTGCCAAAATGATGGATTATACTGGAAACTGGAGGAAAGGACCTTTAGAAAATAGCGACCCGTTTATCAGGAAATAGTGGCTGCATAATGTTAGACTGACTTATTTGCATGATGGATGAGCCTTTTCTTGGACTTAAGCATTCATTTCATCGCAGTTTGTTTACATGTTCGCTAATATCCTGTCGCTGGTTGGCATACCGCAGTGGTCCATCTCCAAACTGCACGTAGGCAAATCCTGTTTGCTGCGACCCAGAGCAGCCAAACGTAGGACTAAATACCTGTTTGCACGAGACCAGTTTTACCTGGGACGTCCTGTCATTTGTGCGGTTTTTAGTCAAATCGATGCACATTTCTATTATCGGAAAACGGAAAAGTTACCCATAGGGCTGCCTCTAACAACTCTTTTTCATTATCAATTAATCTCTAAATATATATTTTGTAATTAAATTGGTAATTTGACAAACCATCCTCCCCGTGGATGGTGTTGAATAAATAATTCTAAATATGTAAAAACAAAACAAAAGATCATCACAATTTACCACAGCCCAATGCGACATCTTCACATAGCAGTAAAAAAAAAAAAAAACTCCCTGAAAAAAACCATCCAATTTAAATATATACGGAGCAGAGAAACGCAAAACCAAGTCTGACTTTTTCATATGCTTTGGTTTTTTTTGGTCAGTCATCAAAAAAACACTTTTCATAAGCTGATACCTGCTGCTGGTTCATTTTTAAGATCTACTTGAAACCGGAACACTTCAATAGAAAATAGATCACATTACAGAAGGAATTCTGCTTCATGAGATCTCGAATAAAAAACACTGGAAGCTCGCGTCACAGAATGCTGGACTACTTACCCTGCAGATGTTTGCATGACAGACACACAGCCGGCGCTAAACTGCATTCTGCCTTGGCGCAGCAGTGTCTTACCTGCAGAGTTCACCTCTGTTGAGTCTTGTTGTTGTTTTTTTCCCTTGCTTTTTGGCTTCCTCTTGTGTCAAAACCTACTGAGGCTGCAGCTGAAATGATGAATTTAATGCCATATTAGGTGCAAATTCAGGAGGCTCGTCTAAAAGAGTCATTAGGGATTGTCCTAAATGACCTAAACTGTGCGTGAGCCGTTATCTGTGCTCATTAAAACACCCTCACCACCCTGTCTGGGGTAGAGGTGCTCTGTTTGGGGTGGGAAAAGTCAGACTGGAGGAATTGCCAGTAAAAGGAATTCCTCAAGTGCAGCCGTTTCTCTGGCACAAGTGTTTTAATTACATGCATTCATACTCTCATTTTAACTAGATGCAGCGGGGGATATTGTAAATCATATCGCTGCTTTATCGTGGAATGGAAGCTGAAAGCACTTGGGAGAGTGCGAGCTGTGTGGTGGTTGACGTGGATTCAGTGGTGGGGCCGCATCAGACAGGAATAGACAGGCTTATTAGAGTTAAGTGCTTTCTGTCATATTATGCTGCATACACTTAGCCAGCCAAGCCCCGCATGAAATCTGTTAAACTGCAGCTGTAATCATCTCCGCGGAGGTCAATCACGCAATCCGTTCAGGCTTACCAACGTTTAAATCTTGCATGTGTAGCAAGCACAGTCAACAGTTACAGCCGATTACAGCACAGCCATAAAACCACCCATAAAACTCTTTCCCTAAATTTCTGTATGAAAATATATTCCAAGAACTGGAGTGCGTATGTGAGCGCGTTTCCTTTCTTTTGTTGAAGGCATCAGCAGGTGTTGACGAGTACAGTGGTTAGAATAACATGCACTCTTTTTCCAGCATTGTAGCAAGAAAATGGTGACATTTTGCGTCCCTGTAGACCGAGTTACCAAAGGTACCATGTGGAGTTTTCATTGGGGTAAAAAAAACAACAACAAAACACTAAAAAAAGTATTCTTCCAATATTAGCTTCTCTGCACTGGCTTCCTATAAAATCCAGAATAGAATTTAAAATCCTCCTCCTCACCTACAAAGCTCTTAATGGTCAGGCACCATCGTATCTTAAAGAGCTCATAGTACCTTATTAACCCACCAGAACACTGCGCTCTCAGAATGCAGGGTTACTAAGCAAATTCTTTGACTTTTGTCTCCCTTTATCCATTCAGCCCGACGTCATGTTAATGTTAGCCAAGTTCTCGTCGGGAGGTGGAATTATTTGATTTAGCTTTGCCTTACCCATCAGTTGTTGGGTGACTTTTTTGTCCCTCCAGCCTCATTTTCAGCCCACACGGAAAAGATGCCGTAGCACTGTAGTTGCTAGGATAACGTAACCTTTTTTTTTAGGACCATCGAAGAAATAGATCGTTGCAGGAATGAGTTTTAAAACCCCGGAAATGAGTTAGCATTTTTCGGTGGGTTTTTTTTGAACGGGGTTTTTGGTTAGGTGCCCGAAATAAGGTCCGTGGTCAACAGAAGCTTAAGAGATTTTCATGTTTTGTTGTACGCCATAAAATACCCGTCAGTAAATACCTCACTCTTGCATATAGAGGCTTTTTACGTGTCTTAAAAGTGGCATTTGCTATAAAGCGGCTAAGTGACCCCACAGAGGTTGTTGGTGACATCAAACGTCGTCACGCCGAACACGAAAACTTTCTGCAATCATCCAGAATCCAGTGGAAAAATCCCATTGGCTTTTTGGCGAGGGAACCACGGCGATGTAGGCCAACTTCCGGGGTGGCCTGCAAAAATACGTCGCCCCTGCAGGGCTCTGCGTGCCACTTTAAGAACGATTATCTGTGAAAGTGGATTCAGAAAAAGCTGTTGCCGCGTTGATCTCATCCACGCTTGTCGCTTTTTTGCTATGTAGGAAGATTATGTCCACAAAGCTCTGATTGGTTGATTGGCTTTTTTTTTTTTCAATTCTGGCAATTAACCATCAATGAGCACAACACCAGACCTTAACGTAACGAAAACACACACCATTTACTGACATTACCTCTGGATAGATTCAGAAACCTCCTGTGTAAAGTAGACCATCATTATCGCAGTCCAGTAATACTGAAGAGAAAAATGAGCCCTCCTCCTCAGTAAACAAACTGTAATTGCATACAAAAATGAAACTGTGTTCAAAACAAAAAAAACAAAACGTTGTCATTTCTGCTGGATTCTCGTGGCAGCTGGTTTCTGTTGCTGTTTAAGACATGTCCTCATTTTAATGAGCCTTGCACACTTCGTTGTAGAAAATTGCCACACAAATTGCTCATTATTATTAATCATCATCATGCCGTTGTCCTTCTGCATCCATCCCCTTCATTATTGCTTTACAATCTACATTTTGTCATCATAATTGTGTACATACTATGATTTTCTGCTGTGGATATATTCTGTACAGACGACATCTATTGCTTGTCTGTCCGTGCTGGGTGAGGGATCCCTCCTCTGTTGCTCTTCCTGAGGTTTCTAAGGCAAATTGTGATCTGTGATAATGGGCTATAAAACAAAATTGAATTGAATACTGATCCGTGCTGTGTGTTTTAGTGAATGGGAAGTGCTTTAAAAGGATCTCCGGTTAAAAGTAGTTAAAAGCTGTATTGGGCTGTCTATTAATCATTCGCTATATGTCCACCTATCTATGAACAATACCCAAAAGATTGATTATAGCAAATATACAGTGTTCAAATATACAGAAAAGGGCTGAAACTGGCACCCCCCCCCCCCCTCTTTTCAATAAGGCAATAGATGTTTTTGATAAATTGATAACATGGCTGAAAATAAGGACAAATGCTCACCACAAAGCTGCTAGGGCCTAACGTGTCATCATCCAGTTGCTTATTTTGTCTGAACAGTTAAAAAAACCCAAAATGGATTCGATATATAATGATATGAGTTCGGGTAAAGCTACAATTCCTCTCATTAGATAAACTGGGACCCCAGAAATTTAAATGGTTGTAGATGAATTTTCTGCTAATCGACTAGTCATTTATTTGACTCGCAGTTTCAGCACATCATTTTACAAAGCGGCCGGCCGGCCGGCAGCTGCCGTGGACCCCTCGTAGATAGGACCCCTTGCAAACCTCCCACCCTTTTGGCCAGCGGTCACCATCCGAACCCACTGACCGCCAGGACTGTTGTGTTTGTAACCCAGGGTTGAGGAGCTAATTGGGCTCCTGCCCTGCTGACGAGGCCCTGACTGCTGCGTTCTGTCATCGTCGATTATACTGCGGCCCTTCACGCACCTACAGTCACTTTGTCAGCATGCAGTCAGACACACCTCAAATGTTAGAGTTTTTATTTTTACCCTGCGGCCTGATATGAGTGTTGGCCGCGACACACAGTGTGGCTGTCGAATGCTGACAATCTGAATTGTTGTAGGTGATGAATACACGCCGGTAGAATGACCTCCTCTCTATATTCCTCAGAATGGGCTGGAAGCACAGATGTCCATATTCAGGGACAGCTGCTGCCTTCATGAAAAGTTTTCTTCAGCTATTACACCTCTGATATCTCTTCATATTTATACTGCAATATGTCAACGTGTCGAGAGCTGAAACGATACCTCGATCAGTTGATCAACAGAAAATAAACAGAATATTTAATAAACGATTGGTCATTTGTTGTCAAGCAAAAATGCCTCATAAAATTAAATATATCTGGGTTCCAGCTTGTCAATTCTTATTATTTTGTGTTTGATTTTGTGAAAAAAACCCAAAACATTTGACTACATCGCCGTAGACCTTTGAAAATTGTGATGGTTATTTATTTATTTTGTCCTATTTTCTGGCATTATATAGACCAAAGCAATTGACAAGATGTGTTAATATAATTCACAAATGAATAACTTCTTCTTTTTTCTTTTCCCAATTTATAAATAAGGGGCAGATTTAATGGGATTTTGTTTAAGTTCTCAGGGGTGATGAACAAAAAATGTTAAAAGTTGACATCTTCGATTTTGCTGTGTACACAAACGGATGCTTGTCCTTTTTTCTGTTTTTCCTCTTCCTGTCATTGTTACTTTCTCACAGTCGCCACAACTGAAGAACAGCCCTTTTTGAAACGCTGTTATACACCGAAGGGGGAGTGTGTTACTTACACCGCTTTCATGTGAACTGGTGGCTTAAGCCTTTTTTTGTTAGTTTTTTTGTTTTTTACAAGGGAAATGCTACTAAATTAGAGAAAACCGGGTCAATATAAGTGGAGAGTGAGACTACAGAGAACAGAGCCAAGGACAGTCTACTAACAGAGGGGGCAACTGACAGCTACAGTGGCGGGAATATTGACAGTTTGATTGACATCAAGTGCCAGCAAGCGTTTGGGAAAACACGACAGCTAAAGTTCAAAAGCACTGTCTGTGTAGATTTCACTTAGAGGCGACTGAATGCAAACGCAGCAAGTGATGAACACAATCAGACATTTTCTTCATACTGTAGCAGCAGTGTATGACATTGCAGATATCTGTGGCACCAGCGATGCCAGAAACGTGGAGTTTTGGCAGCTCCAAGTGTCAGTGCAAGGTCACTTTTGAAGGCTCGAAGAACTTGATTGAAGAGAGAACCTGCGGCAGCATCAGTCAACTGTCTGGGGTTTTTTTGTTGTTGTGTTTGTTTTAGTGTTTGCCGGGGGTGGTGAAGTAAGTCAACTTGTCAGCTTGTTTGAACGGAGTACTGTCTCACCGCTGTCGCCGTTCTCTCGCAGTCTGAAGTTTCGATTACTCACACTTCCTTGCACTGACCACATTTATTTTCCACCAGCGTCAGTGCCTGGGACCAGAATTTCACTTGAGCAAATAAGGTGACTCTTGCAGCATCTCAGGGGTCGAGGGCTCGATGACTTGGGCTCATAACACAGTTGCTTTCCTGCATACAATCGCTGGCTAGTGCAGCGTTAATGAGTGTCCATCCTTCAAAAGCGCAATAATGTATCACCCGGCCAACTCAACGGTAGACACACAGACAGTAATTGGAGCTGATGTCTCTCCAGGCTACCGTGACAGGTGGTTCTATACGACTCTATTACGTCCCACATATGCATGACTATCAACGCAGGATTCGTGCACTAACATAAGAGCCACATGATCCACGTTTTACACCTGCTTTGTATTTGATATGCAAACGGTGTGTTGCCGTACTGTGCTGACCGTGGTCGGCTGCTGCGGTGCTGTTGCTTGACAGCGCTCGCAGCTCCATTAGAGGCGGCGGAGACGATGGAAGCTGTCGCAGTCTGAGCTATGGCGTGTGAATTGACTGTGACAGAGGTCCGCCGACCATGCTGTGTTCATTCGGCAGGGCTGTTTTGCCATTTTCTGGGACTATTCTCTTCGTCATTAGTGTGAAACTTTGAATTGGAGTGGATGGGAATGCCTGCTCCAGAAGTGTGATTCTTAGGTAGCAAGGTGGGAAAGGATAACTTCCATTTTTAAACGTTTCTTTGCATAATTCGAATGGTGGACTTGACCTGCAGTCACACAGGGATCTGACCCCTCCAGTCCCCGTTTCTCTACTGTTGGCTCAAATGACTCATTTTATGGTCATTCAGCTTTTCCAGCAAACCTGAAATGATACTTCTTGATCTGGATATTGGACCCCAGCAATTTCTGACTAAATTGTGTTGTAGTTGTAGTTTGACGGTCAAAGCAATAAATGCTATAGGCAGTGTAAACGATTGGTAAATTATTGACGTCTTTATTATTGCGTCATGCACATACAACTGTGCCCAGCTTGCATGGGCTTACAGGAAGCCACAAAGTAATATAATCCAGAATGCTTCGTATTCAAACATGTGTAAATCACTACAAAAAACTTTACTATGTATTTATAATAATGGAGAAATCAGAATAAATACCAGTTAGACATTCCATCTTGCCTTCTTTTCCAGGCTTTGAAACAAGGTTAGGAGATGTATACATCGAAATGCAACAAGCTCTCCAGTTTCTTTGCTCACCACAATGGCGAGAATCTGTAGATGAGCATTCCACTTCATCATATTCTGACACCATCTTCAGCTCCGTAATGTTTTTTTCTGCCTCCAGACGTGACTCAGCAAACAGGACTGACCCCTCCTCAAGTATTTGAGAGGCTGTAGCGATGCCAGTCAACCTTCACCACCCCACCCCCCCCCCCCCCCCCCCCAACCCCCCCCCACCCCCCACCTCCCTCCTCCCCCCCCCCCCTCCCTCCCTCCTCAC
>CM022489.1:4061280-4121691 GCA_011952105.1 Coreoperca whiteheadi | reverse complement strand
CCCACCCCCCCCCCCCCCTCTTTTTTGGGGGGGGCGGCGATCCCCCCCCCCCCCCCCCCCCCCCCCCCCCCCCCCCCCGAAATATTAATACATCTCTGTCTGTCTTCTGTCCGCAGTATGAGTTCAAGGTGAAAAACATCAAGAAGAAAAAAGTCAACATCGTGGTGTCCGTCGACGGCGTGAAAGTCAACTTGAGGAAGAAGAAAAAAGTGAGTGGCCTTTTTGATTTGAACTCTATTTCTGACTCGGATAAGAAGGAGCTTCTCCTTGGGTGCAGTTGATGTGTTAGTGGTAGTGTCAAATCAAAAGCAGGGGATTTTGATCCTGTAGCCGGGTGTGCTCCCAGGAATAAGGAAAATCCGAAATATTTTTGTACTATCGAGCCAATGTCAATTTCAATGTAGGCAACAATGTCTTTTTCTTAGGCTTTGATTGGCTCCCTTTCTCACATATGAAAGCATCTCGGGTATTTGGTGCTAAAACGCTAGATGTTGGGTTAGTCACTTCAGAGAACCAGAGCAGATTGTTCCCTGTATCCTGCATGTGGAGGAGGTGGTGATCGATCCTCGCCTTAATTAGACGACAGACAGGCATGAGAAAGGAGGCATCGCAAGGGAGGACAAAGGGCTTGGGAGGAATCGAAAGTATGGGGGAGGATGATGGAAAAGAGGGACAGCTGTTGAAGAGTAAAGAGAAGCGATGAAACGAGGAGGGGGGGGGGGGGGGGTTAAAAGCTGAGAAAAGAGCGGAGAATAAACCAGACTGGAGACAGGTGGGATCTGTGTTTCCAGGTGTGGTGAGGCTGACAGCCGTAATCCACAGAGGCAGACTGGAGTCGACTTCGCTCGCTGAGAATCACAGGGAGTCTGACAGGTGCAAAACCAGTAGACGGGAACAAAGGGACGTTAATTTAGCAGTGCCGTCCGTCCTCCTCAGCATCATTCAGTGTTTCATCTCAATTCACTAATCCGAGACTGCTCTGCCGGACAGTATGACAGTATGACTGTCGTCCGTCATCTTGTGTTTGACCTGTTGCCTAATTCTGACAGATTATGCGTGCAGCGCCGGAGACTCTTATTGAATTGTTTTACCAGTCAGCGTGTTGATAGGGAGACGAAGTAGGCCAAAAAATCTGATTGGCTGTTGACAACAGGTGGCGGGGGAAAAAGTCAGCGAGGCCCGATTTTCTCATCAGATTTTTTTTTTTCTTTTTCTTTTGCCATCCACTCAGATGTCCCTGGTTTCTTTGATCGGTTTGCGTTGAGATGCAGTGATTACTCAGTCATACAACGATCCCTTTAAATTCACTGTACAAAGCTGCCGCCTCAGTTAGACAGTTGCCACAGGGTTTCTGCCAAAAAACGTTAAATGGAATGAATTTAAATCGATCGAACCTGAGATTGATTATTATTAGCATCTACTAGAACGTATCTAAATAACTCGGCATCTCTAAGAATGGCGTCACCATTTCTCTATTGCATGGATGTAACAAAAGGAGATATATTGACCTTGACTTGTTCCTACAGGCAGATTTACATAGCAGATATACATTAGTGTCTCGTTAAAAGGAGGCTTAATGGAGTTGTCTAAATGGCCCTCTAAGGAGCAGCCTATTCATTACACCAATATAAATGCTCACTTATGTCAGTGCGTGCATGTCTGCATATCCATATTCTCTGGATGGAGATTATGTGAAATATTATTATGGCCGCATACCTAAACGGTATTTCTAAGGTTTTTGTATCCGACCTGCCCGATAGCTGATGGTTATGTGCCACTCTTAAATCCAATTTCATAGCTGTCAAGGTGGAATCTCTACCATATCAGAATTAGTTTTTAGATTGTCTAATATTAGTTAGATTAATTCATGTTAGCTAAAAGATCGGTATCACCTGAATACATCAGCAAACTATAATTTCCACTCAGGTGTCGATGGGAGAAAAATGCTTTGTACTGTCGAGTGCAGAAAACATGATATTTATTGCTACTTTTATTTCTAATTTCTTTGGATGAATAGCAACAACAAAGCTTTTTTAGTTCGCCACAGCTTTCATTTGTGGCTCTGTCTGGCTTCTTCTTCAGAGCCAAGGCAGCTAAGGTTCATGGGTATTCATTGGCCATCTGCCAAGTTGGAATAACTAAAACTAGGGCTGCGCATTTAGTCGACATATTATCGAAATCACAGAACTGCAATTCAAAAAAAAAAAAAAAAAAAGGTCAAATGTGTGACAAAACAGCCTCCTAACGAAGTACTGTGGTGCTGCAGAGATGCCCTGGCGTGCAAATCGTGTTCTCTGAATGGAAGGAAACGTGTTTGTTTGGTACAGACCCCAAAAAATGTCACATCATTATGATTTCGCGTGATTTTTCAGTGAAAATTAAAATTGTGAACATTCCCACTAATCGTGAGTCATATCGCAAATCCTAATATCTGTAATCAAAGTAATCGCAACGTGATTTTTACATTTTTTTTTTTTTTGCCATATCTGCCATACAGTGGGTGAAGTTAAGGAACCTGTGATTCCTCCAAGTGTGCAACTCTGTTATCCTCAGGTCTGTTGAGATCAGCTCCGGCTGTCCTTGGGTCCCTTTCAGATCGGTCTGTTTTAAAAAAAACGGTCCATTTCGAGTCGGGTCCAAAGGTTTGAAGCCATGAAAATCTCAACTCCTCTTGTCTGTAAACAAACCAAAGATAGACAAGATGTGATGGAAGTGATTTGAATGAACATCCCTTATGCGTTGTATTGGCTGATGAGGTAAATATTAAAGCCCTCGTCGTGGGCTCAATGTCAAATTAATTGGCTGGCTGGAATGAAAGGCCGGTCGATAGAGGGGATGTTTTGCCGCCACCTGTTTTCTGGCCCCGTTTGGCTCCCCAGCCGGGAAAGCTGAAATGTCAAGTGTGACAGTCGGCAATCTATTTACATCTCTGAGTACGTCGGAGGCAAAGAAAGACCGCCGATAGGAGTGATTGAATGACTGAGTCAACAAAGGTCTGCGGAGATAGAAATCAATATGAATAATTCCTGTGCTCATGTGTTGACATTTTGATATAGGCAAGAGGAAAAATAAAAATGCAAATAAATGTCTCAAAGATGGAAATCTTATAATTATATGTACATCAATAGACAATGCAGTTCACTCTTGATTATGATACAAGGGACAGAAATGTACAGAAGAATTTTAGTTTTTGACTCTTTTTGGTTTAGTGTTCAACTGTCCAATTAAGGCATTTCCCCTTCCTTCAGTCCTTAGCTCTATGTATTAAAATATTTGGTGTGAACCAACCGTTTTTGTTTATTTCCACAGAAGAAGGAGTGGACGTGGGATGAGAGCAAGATGATGGTGATGCAGGATCCCATTTACAGGTAAGCTTGGCGCCAAGCTGCCGTTTGTACGTAACACTTCATTGCTTTAACCCAACCCGAAATGCTGATTTACTTTGTTTTTAATTCTCATTGTAACAACCTCGTGGCTCATTCCATTGTAATCCAAGCGTGATTAAATCCACTGTGGTGGCTCAGGAAATGAGAATCTTTTGTCTCTGTCACTGCAAGCGTTGACATTTGGGAGAAAGAAGGATGTTGTTGCCCGTTGATGATAACTTCTACTGACTCCAGAACAGAGGAGCACAAAGGTTTCAGAAAAATAGATGAGTTATTAGGAAGTGTTGATGCATAAACACAGTATATCGGAGAGTAGAGGACCACTGATAACATGGAATACAGAAATGTGACAGCAGAATGCGGCGGGACAGAGATGGGCTTTTGACTGGGGCTGAACAATACATTCAGATCTTTTTAATATTGCATTTCGAGAAAAGGCAATTTAGCAGAAGATGCAATGAAGGCATTTTGAAGAATGCATTTTAACAATGCGTGTAATAAACGAGTGAGGCGGCGCCAATGAAAACGAGTCCTGAAATGTAAAACTGTTATTGACAACACTGGCACAGAAATTTTCACTTTTAATATTTCCAGCCGCTTTGGAACAATGTCACCTCCACCGTTCATTGTTCAAACATTAAAACCGCTATAAAAGTTCCTCATTTAACACCTCCGCTTGTCTTCCACGGTCTCATCAATTAGCTGAACCTGAGATAACCGGTTACAAAGACGAAAGCAAAAGCACATTGAAATGAAGTGTTCTCAAACAGCGTTTCACTTTCTTCTACTATAGCCGTCAGCCTTTGTTAGGAACAACACAGTTCTATCAAAATCCCAGGGGGATGTTTTAGCCGCGTCCTACAACAGCCCGAGCATCGTGGTGGTTTCGATCAAGGCACCGTGGATAATATTTGCTAAACGTAATTCCGCTACTTTTGGCGGTAACTGGATATGTAACTAATTACTTTGTAAAGTTTCAATAATGCAATTACACTTACGGAATTTTAAGTGGACCCGTTACCTTTGTCTTACTTGAAAATGGTGGACAACAGCAGACAGACGCAGCCTATTCCCCAGTCCATGATTTAGTCAGACATAAGCCGAGGCAGGTACACAGCTGGGCCCATGGACTCGGCCTGGACAGCGCCTGGTTGCATGACAATTCCTTACTAAACTTCAGTAACTTGCACAACACCGTTGCTAACTAGCTATGATAGCTACCTAAGTAGTAACAACCCTGCTTCTCTCCAAACGAACCTGTTTTTCTTCATGTTGTCATGACAACTGTTTCACTTACCTGCTAGAAAGCACTGAACATTCAAAAGCATCCATGCCTAACCATGGCATCCCTCTGTTCTTTTGGTAAGTTTCTTCCGTTATCTTGAATCATGAAACCTTTCGACTCTGCGTCATCTATTATTACCTCTATCAGGACATCTTGTGTGTTATCACTTACCTAAATTGCATAAATGGCACGTACTCTCAGTTTGGAGAATAGTGTTTAACAAACGTTAACCGTAAGCTGGCTGAGAGGGCGGACGGGAAGACGATGTCAGACTGAAAAAAAGGAATACTGCAACGTGAATGTTGGGCTTCAAAAGGTTGAGAAACCCTGTTTTAACCGTAAGAGCAGAATTGGGATTGCGGCACGTGACGAGGTTTGTGCTGCTGTTAGGGAAAACATAACGAATGAAACCTCATTTGCCAGGATCTGTGTGAGTGTGTGAGAGCGAGTGTATGTTAGCGAGACCTAGAGTGACATGCCTTCACTCTGTTCCATCTTAGAGGACTGTAGCCACAAGATGCACTTCATTCAGTCCATTTGCTGCGGGCGTGTACCTGTAGTCCTTGTATATGAACTCGTACCACCGTGCTGCACAAACACACACACACGCACACACACATTTGCACAGTGCTGGATTGGTGACTCGGCACCATTAATTTCTCTTTCTCTTAGACACACACACACTCGTGCATGCAGTCACGTAGAGGTTTGGTGGAACCAGCGAAAGGTGCGTGACTAAACCACTGAGCAACACTCATGTTCCATAGCGGAGTAGAAAGAAAGCTGAAGGCTGGTTTTGCCACAGACACACACTGTTCATATTCTGTATTGAATGAGTCATATTTTATCCTCTCTTTCTCCCTACCCTTCACACACACACACACACACACACACACACACACACACACACACTGACACGCTCACTCTCCCTCCCAGGCGGGCACAGCTCAGAAGTGCATCCAGGAGCCCAGTTGGGGCTTCGGACTTTGGAAATGATTCTGTCAGAAAGATGGATTTTGCCCGGCTGTTTGTGCAAGCATAGAAATTCGGAACGATTTTGTTTGGTTGGAGATGCCTTAGCTTGTCCCGCTCATCTGAGCCTTAAGCACGGTTTTTGATCTATGCAGCCACAAAGTTTCCCCCGAAGGAGGAGGCTGGGCGTAAAGCAGAGTGCAATGGGTAAACCTCATCAATCAGTCGTTGACACGTGAGTCTGACAGATCCAGCGGACATCTTATCTGTTCTGGTTAACTTAGTCACAAGCTGAGGACCCAAACAGTAGCTTCACTCATTAAAGATATGGACTTTGCTGGGTGAAAAAGCAGGCTGGCGCGTCCGAGGGCAGGTGGGAGAGATGCTTCTGCGTGGATGAAACAGGGCTGTTCACTCGAGATCTCTTTATTCTTCTCCTGGTCGGTCATTGTGATTCTTTCTATGACAATGACTTATTTATTTATGATTTGCAATCCCTGCATCGTGGTGTTAATCATCAATTATTGGCAAAACACAAAGCAGCAGCAGGAGCAGTTTACAGCGGTGCCTCCGTCTCTCTCTGCTCTCTGCCCGTGTCATAGATGTAAGATAGTTCAGGCAATCCGAGACTATAGACGTATAGAGAGCTGCTCTTTATTTGGTGTGAGTGTCATTTTGACTTTTGAAAATACCCATAACTCTTTCAACTTACATAGTGAGTGTTGTTTTACTGTAAGATAAACTTCTAATAAAATCTGAACCTATGCCTCGTTCTTATCAAGTAAAAAATGTTCTCCTTATAAAATTTGGAACCGGTTCCAATACAGAAGAGCGTCTCAATACTTAACTGTACCTGAATTCAGTAGACGTGGCCCACCTCTGCTGTGAACAGCTGTGGGGAAACCCTGAGTCATGCCAGATGTGAGTAGCAGTCAGACTCTTGACATTGCTCTATTATCAGTCAGTGTATCCTCTGGTGGCCTTGACTGATTAAATGAAATTAATAATCGGCCACATTCCGTTTCAACTCTGTACTCCCCACAGGTCACTTTACAGCCAAACAGTTGAGACAGTACTGTGATATCTATGTCCTTGGCTTATTTCAAAGTTAAGTTACACTGGAAGTTAGTTTGAGCATCGTGGGACCCCATGCAGTGTGCTGTCTAGTTAGGGGGAGAGAGGTTAGTCTATAAATGTAAGTGTAGGAAAGATTTAGTGGGTGTATCAACCTCATATTGTTGAAGTGTAAATTAGAAAGGCTGTTTAGGCCACTGGAAATCCCAACGTGAGAAAACATGGTGTGAACGGAATCTTCTGGTGAGACGTTTGAATGAATGCGCTCCATAAGCTAACGTGATACATATGCGCATCTAGCTTTAAAAATACAGTGGGCCAAAAATGCACTTCAAAGCCCCTCAACTGGGCGGTGGGTTTCTCAGTTTCCCAGAAACACGTACACACCGGAAGACACAACTTCACACTCACACATATTCATTCAGATAGAGCGCACGCGAGCGCACGCACACACACGCACACACACACACACACACACACACACACTTGAATGATTTATATACTGTCCTATAGAACAAGCCAAACGAGAAGACGGCTGACAACTTCTCCAAGTCATGTACAGTTCCATGCTGCACCGTAGCTGTAAAAACACATATACTGGAACCGCCACAGTAGCTGTACAGGATGTAGCTGTCTGACTCCTCCTACCACCTGAATACCACGACTACTGAAAATAGTGATCATATAAATTAGTAGAGAACTCTTCAAAAGCCAAGTTACAAATTGTTCCACATAAAACGACAAATTAAAAAACATTACAAAAGACTTTACAGTGAATCAAATGAAAAATCGAATTAAGCTGGGAAAACACCACACGTGTATTTAATTAACCCTGTACGCTGTGGTACATTTCCATTTCCATTGAGTCATTTAGCAGACGCTTTTATCCAAAGCGACTTACATATGAGGAAGACAATGGAGGCGATTATAACAACGCAAGGTAACAAAAAGCATAAGTGCATCAAAAAAACTAGTCTGATTAAAGCTAGTTTTAGGTGTTGACGTGTGTTGTGGTAACACACACACACGTGTGATTCGATCGACTGGTCCTAACATGGATGCTCAAACTGAACACAATCGGTTTTGTCCGTTGACAATTCCAGTAAGGCTTCACACAAACGAGAAAGCCGCATCCTCAAAGATGTCAGTTTTTAGCTACGACCTGCACTGTAAAATACTACTCCAATAATATTAAAACAAGCTCGCCGCAGTGTTTAACGGCTGTTTTGACAGAAGCCATGTGGGAAATCGGATCGCGAAAGCTGCTCTAATTGCAAGGCAGCCGACCAGAATTTCTGACACGCCAGAAATCCATTAAATCACAGTCGAATCGTTAATTGTTCAGACAATTAATCAGGCAGAACTTCAAATGAAAGAAAATCTGGTGAGAACTTGGCCTGATTTGAAAACCACTCGGGGGTGACCAATTCGAGCAATTCCAGCCAAATAAGAGGAATTAAAAGGCAACGCAAATAAAATCGAGCACAATTGCTCCCATCAAAATGTTCCAAGAAGAAATATCAAAGATGAGACTGATGAAGAGAACAGTGGCGGCTCTCAAATGGCCACGGAGTCACGTTGCAAACTGGTGTGTCAGACAAAGATGGGACGGGCTGATGACGACCAGTATAAGTGACTCTCTCTTTTTGGACTAGTGTGCCTCACTATTGTTTACTGAATTGAGTAACTTTGTCATTATGTCGGTCCATTGTCTGCTTTGTGCCTACGCTGTGCTCCGGCGCTGATGAGCTTTCAGCTGTCAGTGATGTCAAACTACTGTACAATCAACCATAGTACTCATATTATGTCACTTCTGAAGTGTTACGCCGTTGCCATGGGTTCTGGGATAATTCTCACTTTTCTGCAAAGCGGAGTGATCATCTCAGACAGAATGCAGCATGTTTTGGAAACTCCACGTCTAACAGGTCTCTGTCCTAAACGTTTTACCTTGTGATGGCTGAAAATGATGCAATGGCTACTTGTGACGAGTAGAGCGGGACTGCGTGCGCCATAGCTAGCTAGTTAGCCTGTTTATCGGCATCGTAAACGGCATTATACCCACCAGAGAGATTCACCTGGCTGCTCAAGCCAAAGGAAGAACGTGGTAAAGTAGTAAAGCCCGCCCCTTGCTGGCTTTGATTGGCTGCCTGGGTCAAGTGTGACATTGACGAGTGGTGCCACGCCGCGTCTTGCGCTGAAAAGTTAAGACTATTTCAACTTTTAGGCGCGTCCAAAAACCGCTAGATAAACACGACATGCGATGCAAGAGAGGAGCGCCGGCCACGCGCCGTGCCATAGGAAAACAAGGGTTTAGCGTGGACGGGAGTTGTGAGCAGTTCAACCAAAGAGTAAATTTGCCTGCTCGGAATTCATTTGAAAGATTTTTTTTTTTAGGTGAAAATGTCTCGTTTTGCAAGAAAAAAAAAACCCCCAAAGAAAAATCATCATTTCATAATAATCAAGACTGAATGTAACAGAAATACATATTCTTATCCTAATCTTGTGACCCCTGCAGTTTATTTTGGAACCCCATGTGCAGGCTAGAGTACCAGGATGAGAACCACTGCTCCAAATAGTCCTGCACTCCAGTTAATGATGGTTCAACTTTGTCAACTTTTTGTTTTGCTACCGCGAAACGATAGAGAGGGAAACAGTACAGGAGCTTATTTTACTGATATCTGAGTTCCCTGAATGGTTCACGTCTTCGCCTGCAGAGAACAGACCGATGAATGAAGAGAGAAACAGTACCGGAGCAACATCAGCTTCAAAGGCGGAGTATCCGCTCTGGGATGATAAACGGTGAAACTAGTTACCAAAACTTACTATGTTAATTTTCCTCTATTGTAACCTATAACATGCATATATGCAACATTTAGCTGCGTGATGAGATTATACTGGGCGGATGGTGGACAGCAGTAAGTCTGTGTGTACAGGCTGGTAGGATCAGAGGTATCCGGGAGCCGCCGCGGCGCCCTAGTTGCGCCCTTCTAATGCCAATACAGAACACAGACGTCGGGCGGCGGCTGCAACTGCCGGCTGTCTGAAAGCACCTTTAATGTTGCATGGCAACGAGAAGGATGGAACGCTCCTGCATGTTTGAGCTGTCGCTCTCTTTTGTTGTCAGTGATGCTCGCAGCTGCTCTTTGCCTTGAATAGGAGCAGCATGTGCCCTTTTCATTAGGGCTTTGTTTGAATGTCCAGGTAAACTAGGTCATTTGCAGCCACATGCAACCTTTGATGACTCAGCCCGTGGTTACAGCAGTCCGCTCCAGGTTAATGCGAAATCTAACAGTGATTTTGAATATTAATTGTAATGTTAAGAGGACATTTGTTTGGCCATCACGTACAGAGCTATTTTAAGCTGTACATTGGACTTAGCAGGTCTCTTCTAATGCAGTAGCAGCTCTCAAATTATAGAAATTATTCAAATATGATTCTCAGCTCAACATTTGATTTACAGCTCGGTGTTTGTTTTTAAGCATCCAGTTTGCTTTCGGATACTTTTTATACCTTTAGGCTGAACAAACAGATCTAGAGAAAGAGAGGAAAAACAGGCAGGAATTACTGTAGCCTGCTAAGATTCAGATGTGTGTGCATAAGTGCGTCTAACTCGTGTACATGATGGGAGTCACACCTGCGTCCGGGATTCTGTGGCCGCCCTAATGGGCCAACTCGCAACATGCACATGCGACCAAAAATCTGTCAAGTGCGACTAAACATTATCATTGGCCGCACTAGTGCACCTGAAATTTCTGGTCTGCTAAAGATCCGCGATCGCTTAACGAGTGGACAAGTATTATAGCCTGTATAATGTTTGTTTTTGTGAGTAGCATAAAGGGAAATACAACTCAGATCTCATTATACAACGCTCTGTTGTAACATGATAAATAAATCTACCTTGTATATATTACCCCCCCCCCCCCAAAAAAAAGAAAAAGGTCTTAAAATGTAATAATGGGTGCACCTCTGAATGTTAGTCGATATGACCCTCAGTCACTAAACTGTACTTTATACTGTAATATTAACCTCAACCGGTAAACCCACTTTGTCCATTACACTTGTTTAAATTTTTAATTTATACTTATACCCACTTTGTACTTACCTGTATTATAGTGTAGTATATTTTTGCTTTTTGCTTAGTACTTCCATTCTTGTGTGCACGCTCACGTGACAGTGAGCTGCTGTTACAAAGACTTTCCCCTCGGGGATTATTAAAGCATTTCTGATTCTGATTCTGACCTAAATTATGTGCCGGTGCACCTCCATGGAAAAAGTTAGGCGCACCAATGTAACAAGTTTGTCTGGAGCCCTGCTAAGGGTCTCCTACTTTTTTGAACTACCACAAAAGAAACCCATTACCCTCTATGTCATTGGAAATATTGTGGAAAATGAGGTTTTTTTTAATAGAGTTGGAGTCTGACTCTTGGTGAGTGGCGCGCTGCCCCAGTACAGCACTATTGTTCACTACTGTTCTTTTTTGTATTAGATTAGGGTAAGCGAAATGATCTCCAACGTTTAAAGATCAAATCTGCTACTAAGAAGGTTTATGCTGCCATAATCTGTCAGAGGAAATGTCTCCTTAATTCCCTGGCTGCACACGCCATCAGTTTTTTATTATTCATCCGTACATCTACAGAAACGCTGGATGGTCGCGAGTCATCAGGCACTCGAATATATGAAATGGATGTTTAAATCAAGTCTCGACATCTATTTGTTTTTCTTTCATTACACGTAATGAATATTGCACAATAAGTAGTCATTTGCGCAGTCAGGGGAAACATACTATAAAACCTGCCTGATTGTAAAATGACTGTGTCAAATGAT
The DNA here is from genome assembly GCA_011952105.1 of Coreoperca whiteheadi. Taxonomy (NCBI): domain Eukaryota; kingdom Metazoa; phylum Chordata; class Actinopteri; order Centrarchiformes; family Sinipercidae; genus Coreoperca; species Coreoperca whiteheadi. Next base: position 4,110,150 of record CM022489.1, on the reverse strand, counting down.
CTTTATGGGGATGTGAAGTGTGTCGTCATTTGGATATAAACTGAACTAGTCGGTGAACCGGTGTAGCTGCTTTTGAGGGCCCGCGAGCCAGTATGAGTGTCCGCAGAGACCAACCTGGAAACCACCACTTCCAAACGGAATACATGTTTAATTAATTGAGCCCCAATGCCAGCCGATTACAATTCCCCTTCAGTGGAACAACAACATTTTCAGAAGTTCTAATGTCCTTGCCGAACAGGACCTTGCTGTATTGTCAAGGGAAGAAAGCGAGTTGGACTATACTGTGGCCGGGGCAGCATGGGAATACCCATGCCAGAGCTTGCTTCTGTGTTAGCCTCCTAAAAACCTTTATCGACTAAAGGGTTTTCCCGAATACGTTTTTGGACAATGATCTTTCCCTCAATTTAACTTTGCTTTCAGTTGCTAAACATGCCCATAAAAGAGTGAATCACGCTTTAGTTGCCACAAGCAGAAGTTGAAGGAAAAACATGCTGCAGTTACGTTTATTATGAACATTTTGCGACTTTGCAGATGACGTTCATGAAAAGCTTTTTCTTACTCTGTTGATTAAAATGTAATCCCGTCGGCATAAAGTTTCTTTAAAAACATATTTGCTGTTGCAGATTAGTAGTATGCAAGCACAATTTTTAAGAGGCAGGACCGTTGACCAAAGGAACCGTTCCTGGATCACTTCTCCTGTCATGTGACATTTTCAAAACTCCGTTGCATTTTAGAGGAATAAGGGAGGTTAACATGGGACCTCAATTGTGTCTCAAAAGTGTAAATTAAAGTTTTCACAGTAATTTTACAAACAAAATAAATGATATGACTAATGGTATCTCTTTCTTTACAAGGTCCCTGTAGAGTTTGTATTTTTTATTACCATAATTGAATCTCATGCTCCTCATGCATGCACACAAGGATGCCGTCCATGCCACCAGTCCAGTAATACGCATACATATCGACTGCAGAGAGCCCTCCCAAGTCTACCATGAAATCCTTGTTTTAGTGATTCTTGTGGCATCTCATAGCCATGAAGTCAGTATCTCATGGATATCACACTGTCAATACAAAATAAAAAGTATTTGTTGTAATGCCAGTTCAGTGGTAACATAGCAAGGCGCTGCGATTGAGAATTCAATATGAAATCATTTAAAACTAGCTTTTGTTAACAATCTTGATAAGTTGAGATAAATTCAAGAGAGCTTTCCAGCATGTCTGCACTCGAGCCAGTTAATACAACGCTCACTTGCCCACAAACAAACTGACAAACATTAGAAACTGAGTTTTGGCTGCTGCAGAAGGTATTGCTGTGAACACTGGCCATGTACATTCAGTAGGCGGTTTGTACATTATTAACAGGGGGGGATGGCCCAATTAATCAAGAACGGACAGACTCCTGTTCCATGTTCCATCTTCCCATAGACAGTTCAAAACCAGTACGGTCTCCTATGCTTAGAGACCGTGGCGATTATTAAAAGCGGCAATGTGAAGCACAGAGCATCTTTGCTAGCAGGTTAATAAGGGGGACGGCTTTTGGTCATTTTTCTAACAAGGGGGACGGCATCCCCCCCTCATCCCCCCTCAAACTGCCTCCCGTGGTCATTACAACAACAGCAGAGGACACTCATGGGAGGTGGACAGTTTCAGCCAAGGAGGAGAACTTTTAGTCACTTTGCAGTTGTCACTTAACATTTACAGGTATAGATCTCTCTGCTTTGTCACAAACAGGGTGTGTGTGTGTCTGTGTGTGTGTGTGTTTGTGTGTGTGTGTGCATTTTACATTCCACCTGCCAGGGAGCCGCAGCCTCGGGGCAAAACCAGCAGACCAACTCAGTCAGGAGAGTATCAGAATCCCCTGGATCAAGCACATATACCCACCCACACACATCAAACTGGCAGCCTGAACACCTTTTCTTTTTTTTTTTTTAGTCGTGCTCACAAAGTTCTAGGCAAACAAACACCCACATGCACACAAGGCACTCATCCAATTTGAACACACAAAATCTTTATTTGTCTCCGAAGGACCCGTACACACACACTATTATGACTTGAGGCGACGTACCAAGTCAGAGCTGGAGCTGTGGGGCTGCGAGCCAAAACCAAACCACAGCCTTGTCCACAGAACTAAATAACATAACGCCACATCATTTTTAAAATTCACAAGGAGCATGTCTCAAAATCATGCTTCCTGCAAATAAGTGCAGAAAAAGCTGGAAGTACCAAGACAATTTTGTTATTCTGAACAGTTTTCCTTTTACACCAGGAAAGCAAATGTGCACATGCAGCTATCAAAACAGTTAAAATGTTTCTTTATATGATTCCTATCCCCATAATCTGTCAGTGTTGGCAGGCTCACCAGAAAAAAAAAAAAAAGTTAACACACACATCCCCTCTCTGAAAAAGTAATGACAATATGATAATAATGCGGTTGGATTTCTAAAATTCACTTAGTCCACTTTTGGTCAAAGGTTGCAGTAAATCACACGGTCCTCATGGTGATTTGTACTTTTCCACTGCAGATGACTGTGAGGCCGAGCGCTTCTGTGGTGCTTGGAATTCTATATATTTAATTATAAAAACAAACATTGCCACATTGATGGCTCAAGGGGGTGTATTTGTTCAAATTACATATTGATTCGTTTTAAAATGTAAAGAAATTGTAACCCTAAAGTGTAATATTTCTGTAAAGCTAGGGACAGGATAGAATGACCCTAGTATACATTAACACATAAGCCAGGCTTGGTGGATTCGCCTGGTGAGGGAGGGTATGCTAAACTATTCCTCCCTCCCTGGTATTTCATTACTCACTTAGTCCCAGGATGTCCCTACAGATGGCACATGCCAGGAGTTGGTAATCATAGCGGCAGATGATGAATGAAGCTTGCTAGAGGTCTAGAATACAACTCAACGTCCTGCAGATACACCTGTGATGTGGTCATCTTACACTTCGTAATGCATTTGTGCAAACTGATCAAACTGACAGATCCGAGCTGTTGGATGTTTGTGGTTTGAGTTACACAATTATTCTTGAAGCAAAATTTTTTTAAGCAAAAAAAGCGTCACCCACTGACTCCTAAACTTGTTCAAATTGGACTGAGTAAGTATGGGCAAGTGATTAAAGCTTGCTCATAATGCCATTTTAAAATGGGGCAGTAAAGCCAGTTTAATGGATGCTTATGTAAGGCGTTAATTATAATCGAAACAACAACCCAAAAAAAACCCCAGCATCACCACATACATTGCTGTCAGATTTTTTAAACTTTCCAGATGTCTTTATTGGACCTATATACAGTATGTTATGCCTCAAAAATCCAGTATGGTTCAGGCTGTAACTGTAATAGCTTGTGTCTCAGATGTTACACCTTCGACGGCTGACTGTGCGAGGGTTGTCAGTCAGTCACAAAACATGACTCGAGAACAATATTTGCTAGTGTCGTGCAGCGTTCCTTTGCAGGTGTGTATCAGAGAGGTATTGGACAGGAGTGGGCGTGTGTGTATTGTTTATGTGTATGTACGTACCGTATCTGTCTCGGGTTAAAACCTTTCCGGCCTTCAGCTGTGGTAATTGCTGTCATCCTCTGAGAAGCAGTCCGCCCTCTCTGGCTCCCACCTAACCGCCTGTATTAGAAGTGTTCGCCTCTGCCCCTTCATTCTCACTTCAAACCCCTCCGGTAAGAAGTTCACACCCACCCAATTAAAGTCAATCTTATGTTTATGTGCTCTAGAAACACCCTGATTATGTGATATGGAAAACCAGCTCTGATATGGAGCGTATACACACATTATCCACACAGTTTGCTTTGGTATTTCAGTGTACTCGTGCCGTGCTGATTACACACCAAGCACTCACCGTGCGCACATACCGCAAACACATACACACACGTGACAGCCCATAAAGTTTCTCACAACCTCATTCAGTCCTATACAATCTCTGTCTCAGCAGCATCCTATTCCGCCGTGCTCTGAGCTAATGGACTGTCCAGTCAAATTTGATAGTGTGCTCACTTCCCTTAAGGGAAGAACACATAAATGGAAAGAGCCATTTCCCTTGGACAGAAACTTTTCCAAAATATAGCTGATAACATTCAAAGGGTCAGTTCACTCAAATTACAAAAGAAGTGGTCATGCAGTTTTGTTTTTATGTGCCAAGGGTTTCATATCTTCCTTTGACGTCTCTTCCACAACTCGAATATAATAGAAGCGAAGGAAATTTCATTTGTGCCCCTCAAAGCTTTAAAAAAAAAAAAAAAACAACAACAAAGAAAACATTACATTTGAAAAACACAACAGCGTTTCCTGGTTAGTCTAAATAGTCTACACAGTAAACTCTTTTCATGTTGCAAACGTAGAAAATAGGAGTGAAAACGCGGAGAGGTCTGAGGCAAAATCACCTGGTTTCTGGAAACGACAAGTTACTGGTGAGTTTTTCAACCAGTGGCCTTTTTTTGAAATGCTTTGAGTTAGCAAACAAATGACATTCACCTCCATTGTATTGAGGTTGCAGCAGAAATCCCAGGCTCAGATATCTCAGCAGATGAAACCCAAACTCTCTAAATGACTAGAGGCAACTGGGGTTAATTTGGATCAAGTGAGCCTTAATTTGTATGCTACAACATTCCAGAGAATTAGGAGTCAGACAGTCCTGATGGGAATGAGCTATTCCTTCTAGGAATTAGGCTAGCGGCTAAAGATTATTTTTTATTATTGATTATCTACCAGTTATTTTGAGGATTAATTGTTTGATCTGTGAAATGTGAGGAAATAGTGGAAATGGCCCAGTGAAAGTTCTTGGAGCCCCATGATGATGTCCCTGTGTTGTCACTGTCAAACAGTCCAGAACCCAAAGATAGTCAATTTACTATCAAAGAAGACTGGGGTAAAAACAGACAATAGTCCCATTAGAGGAGCTTAAACCAATGAATTTCTGCCATTTTTAGTTTAAGAATTACTACAGAGTAATCCGTTAATCGACTCATCATTTCGGCTCAAACAGAAATACTGCTAAATGTATTACTTTTGCCAAACCTTTCAAAAATAAGAAATGCCAGTCAATTTTGACTAGCATACATATCGTAAGTTGTATTTTTAAAATCAAACTGATTTCAAGCTATAAGTGCCGACAGTGGAGCCGGATATTATGCAACACAAAGAACTGTCTAGAGGTGGATTTTAGAAATGTTATTTAAAGCATTTATGTCAGGGGAGGAGGTTGGGTAAGCCATACTGCTGGCCAATCAGCGAAGCGGATCATGAGTAATGCCCTCGCTATGTTAATGAACCCCAACCAGCCTGCAGTAGATGTGGGTGTGGAGGTCTGGAAAACGACTATAGGTGACTATTGACCATGACTGTGACTAAAATCACTCCCCTCGTTCACTCATTCACTGCTCAATACGCAATACACATTCAGTGCCTAACTCTGCAATGAGATTTTGGACACTTATATTTCTTCTTCTTTTTGTGGCGTCTTTCCCAGATGAAGAGTAGCACAATGGTAATTTTAGCATCTATACAATGTGACACAGTGCATTGTGGGATTGTTCCCAGAAAGTACTGGACATACCAAGGACGCGACTTTTTTTTGTTCCATTGGGGTAATTTTTGAGGGCACTATATATAGTGGATATATTTCACACACAGAATTTAGACACTCAAATAAAATAGCGGACATTGAACGTAGAGTCCATATACAGCATGGTGAAGAGAGAGCTTTTTCCGACACCAAACAGCCTTTGCTGAAAGAAAATGCCTCTAATGTGCTTCATAGGCATACAGGAGTCACACCAGTTTGTTTTTTTAACTGTTGATCTGGCATTTAGTTCCAACCGAAACCAGTATTTCATCCGTTTATTGTTCCTTTGTAATATGGCGCCTCGGACTGGATTCGTGACCCCAGCTGTAGGCTCTTAGCAGTTGCTGTGATGTCCATGAAAATAAGGTTTTGCACAGCCAGTTGAGTCTCTTCCCACACCCAGATCAGCACGACGCTGTGGTTTCTTTGCATTATTACAGTTCTGGGCACCGTCCAAATGCTGCGAAAAACAACATGAGCCAGACTTAATCATTGACAGCCTCAGCAGTGTCCCCCGCAGTATGGCCAGCCTCCTTCTCCTCCCAGAGTGATTCACAAAGGAGAAGTTAAAGAAGAAGCAGCCCCTCAAATGAAACATCTGAGCAGCACCAGGTTATGCCTCTGCAGCCAGTTTGGGCTCCTGTATTATTCCTTCACCTCATGCTTTGACTTACACTTCTAATTATGTTACAAGAGCTAGTGAAACACCGGACAGGGCCAACGTTCATCATTCCGGTCCCGGGGAAACCGATGTCACTGGAGACCTGTTGCTTTAATTTCCATGATAATGAAGGTCTTTGGGTTTCTGACCTCCACATTTGTATAATTCAAGGGACAAGACACCGTCTCAATTCAAACTGTGCCCTAAATCCCACAGATAATGCTAGAGATATGTCACATACAGATTTAATTAGAGTTATTTCCTCTGTGTTTTGTAGTTCCAGAGCCTCCATTAGTTATTTTCTCTCAGACAAATGTTTTAGCATCCTGGTTTGTATTTTCTTTTTTTATCCTTTATCTCTACACACGCTTTTGAAAGTTTTAGATTTGTCTTTCTGAAGCCTCCGGATGGCTTAAGAAACTGTAAAAAGAGATGTCTGTAGACACAAATCAGTCTGCCCACTCGCCAGTTTTACCTTTTTGTTCACAGACTCCGCGACATTGATCACCCTCAAATGGAGCTGTAACGCCACATTGATTGTTTGGAAAGAGGAAAGTGGCAGCAAAATGGCAGCACATTAGTTCTAGTGGCTTGTAATTGTGTCTGAAATGACCTTTAACTGTTAACTGTGGCTCTGCAGCTCACAGAAAACAGCACTAACTGGAGAAAATGGCCGTACGGCTGCCATGGTTATTGGATCCACTGCCCTCTCTAATCCAAATAAAACAAAAATATCTGGAAAGGTGTTGCCGGTCTTTCCATCACCTCTCTTATAACGCACTTAATTTTAATTTGACCTTACTTTGTTTTTCATGCATTACAGCTTTCCTCATGCAAAGAAGCAATCCGGTATATTTGTGACTCATTCAGTATATCGTTATCTCAGTCGTCTTAAAGAGATTGCATTTCCTGAGAACGTAAGTGCTTCGGTTTGTGCGTCTGCATTTATTTATTTCTTCCACGCTGATCCAACCTACCGCTGCTGCTCTAAACCTCTCACAGTAGAATGTAAATGAAGATGAAGATGGTTCAGTTCTTGTTTTCCTTCTCTCTGCCCACTCATGGCTTTCCACCGCCTCTGGGCATTGCGTCTGTGTGGCTCTGTTGGTGTGCGCTTAGGTATGTGAGCATGACCTTGGCTTGTGTGTCTGCATTAGAAGACAGACCCACATTCCCCCTGGGTGGATGTGGGAGTGGTGGCTGGCTATGACACACACACACACACACACACAAACACTGATCAGTATACAGAACAGGAAAAGGTGATTTTGTCTTTGGGAGTAAGGGCTTGTTGTGGCGCTTCAGTCAATTCAGCCGCTTTCTGTTTGTCATCTTTACACAATTATTCTATTTAGCGGTAGAATAATTGATAATTTTTCATTGCTACTGCAGTATTGTGTCTTATAGGTGGCTTGCAGTGAGACCAGTTGCTGCAGACATGCTGTGTGTGTGTGTGTGTGTGTGTGTGTGTGTGTGTGTGTGTGTGTGTGCACTTGTACAGCCGTCTTTGTGAGGACCAATTTTTTTTTTTGGAAAGTGAGGACATTTTGGCCGGTCCTCACTTTTCAAGAGACCTTCAAAGGGCTGTTTGAGGGTTAAGACTTGGTTTTAGGGTCAGGGTTAGAATGAGGTTAGGTTTAGGCACTTAGTTGTGATGGTTAGGGTTAGGCTAAGGGGCTGGGGAATCCATTATTTCAATGAAAGTCCTCACAAGTATATATGTACCAGCTTGCGCGCTGTGTGTGTGTGTGTGTGTGTGTGTGAAAGAGCGGTGAAAATGGAGTTTGCAACCATTTAAATACCGCTCGCATCACCCTCCCCTTCATAGCATGTAGGAGAAACTACGGAGGCCGCGAAACCGGCCCTATCTAGAGCCAGTGATTTGTCTGCTCTGGGCTACTGTAGAAACATGGCGGTGCAACATGGCGACCTCCGTGAAAGGGGACCCGCTCCCTATTTAAATAGAAACGGCTCATTCTAAGGTAATTTCTGCTAATAGCTTCACCTAAATGTTTCACACCGGACGTTTTAAGGGCTACACACACTCATTCATGTTTATTCACAGATGGGCACTGTGGCATAGACGCTTGACTTCATTTGAGATCAGACTTGGCACATTTAACGTGTGACTCCCTGACGTTCATTCAAATGAAATGAGAGAATGATTCGATAGGTTGCACATGCGATTCATTTAATTGGCTGTACGTATTCATTGGTAAGCGTTGGCTAAGTGTTAACTTAAACTAAAGCTGTATATTTTCAGAAATAAAAATACCACATGGACATTTGAGTTGAGATCATTTTGTCACACATACTTATACCGAGGTCAGGAACATACTTCAAGTCAAAAGTGTAGAAAAGTTCCCGAAACACATTACTTTTGGGATTTGTTGCAACCACAAATTGTAGTTAGACAGGTATTAAAGGCATGACTATTATATATTTTTTTTTAAATACAATGAAAGCTAACAGAATTAAACCGAAACCAAAAAAAACCCCAATATTAACTTGTCCGAAAAGGGTTAGGAAGAAGCATACGCTTATTTATAAGTACTATATGTTATTTTCCTGTCTACTTGGGAATGTCGCTCACATACGTACATAGCTTCACTGGCCGTAGGCTAAACCGGTCTAGCTTATCATCCACAAAGTGAAGGGTAGGTGCTGGGTCCAGTGTGCCTGAGGGGAGGTGAGTGTGGAACATAACGGCGAGGCAGAAGTTCCACTAAACTGCCACTAAATCCATGTAAAAAAGTTTATTACAACACTTAACACTTAAATATGTTGCTGACAAAACCAGGCTCACAAGGTGCGTGAGTAGCTGCTGTGGAGCTTTCGATCATATCACACAGTCTTCCTCAGCAGATGGCTCAGGTGTGATGGAATTGTACAAACAAACTTTCAATCTCATGTTCGAGTTGAGATTGAAAGTTTATTCTTGGCCTTGGAAGCAGCAGTCGGCAAAAAAACAAAAACCCCTCACCACATGGTCCATTTGTGGCTGTTCTGGAGCTTTCAATGGTATCGCACGATGATCTTCCTTTAAATCTCCGATTATTATGTCCGTAAAGCGCGTGCAACACAATGTTTTTATTATTTCTAAACACAGATAAGGGCGGGGTGCTGGCATCCCCTTTGCAGTGCACGCTGGAGAATAACACTGATTTAGTAAAAGAGTGGGAGGGTGAGAGGAGTGGAACGCGACACTGAACAGAGAGAGGGAGGCAAGTTTGGGTAGAGGAGGTACAGAAAAGGACATGGAGGAGTGGTTGGGCTGAAATCTCATTAGATTAGATTAGATTAGGTGTGATGAAGAAGGGAGGAAAAGAGGGTCAAGTTAATAAGAGAACCTCACTGTGCAGCAGTTTAACTTCACTCCAAAATAGAGTTTCCAGTTTTCAGATGCATTCACTTTGTAGTACCAATAAAAAGCTGGCAAGGAATTTTTGCAAAGAATCCTGCAGTCTTTCTCACTTTTGATGCGTTTGAGTTTAGAATTTATTATGGTATAAATACCAGTCACATTAACCCTTTCAGTGTTGGGTTTCACGCTTTACTGACTCAGCTACGTTGTCACAGTACCGAGACACATCGCGGCGTTGCTTTTTTGTCTTGGCAGATTACTAAAAAGATTGGGTAAATTCCACATTCAAATACAAATAACCGCTGCAGGCCTCTGTATCCAAGTTTGTACTATATGCTGTTTGCTATAGTAGTTTTTACAGAATATTGTTTACGCTGATTAGAACACATGAGCTCTCAGTCTTAACTGTATGTGGATGGAAAAAGTCCGAATTAGAACACTTTCCGGAGGAGTTTTTGTTGCCCCACCTCCCTCTGTCTCGTACGTATGAGCTGTGCATGAGCTTCCTATCCCTTTTTCTTGTACATTTACATTTAGTCATTTATCCAAAGCGACTTACATATGAGAACATTCACAAACCGAAGGCGCAGCTTCGGGAGCATTGTGGGGTTCAGTATCTTGCTCAAGGATACTTCGACGCACGGCTGGGGGATCGAACCGCCGACCTTCCGATTGGCAGGCGACCGCTCTGCCACCAAGCCACGGCCGCCCCTTGTCACTTTCATCACCGGCAGTTCAAATGATGTTTTACTGGTTTAGTTTCCTTTCTCCCTCTCATCCTTCTCCTCTTTCTGTAGTTCTCTGGAGACTCAGAAATGAGACAAAACCAGCATGCTGCTTGATCTGCTGTTCACTGCCATCACACAGCCGATCCATTCAGTCACCTTGCAAGGTGTTGTTGATGCGTAATGTATCGCATTCCTATTTCAAGATTGCCGATTGTACGCATATGTGCATATGTCCTGTATGAGCTCAAGAGCTTTTCTCTCTCTTGATCTTCTCCTTCTTTTAAATAGAAGTCAGTATGTAGTTTTTGCAGCAAGGACCAGCAAATGGCTGAGACCAGGCCTATTCAGTTGCCCACATCCGGCCCAGAAGCAACCTCCGAGTGGCCCAGCATACACAGATATATGACAAAATAAGTAAACTGCATATGTAGTGTTTGGAAGTAGCTAACGGGCGAGCCATCCGGCTTCCTTCTCTGGCGGATGTAGCGACACCGCCAATCATGGTGCGCTCTTCGCCTCGCCGCAGTTAGCAGACAGTGAGCGATGCACTTCACATGACAATTTTCTCAACTTGAATTTATTTTGATGAAAAAACGTTTCGATTTTTTTGATCTGTGTACTCTTACAAACTAAAGGAGAGGAAATTGACACATATTTGGACTTTATGGCCGCTTCAAACAGTTGGGAGACACCACGTTTTTTCGTAAAATGAACTTAAGGATTGAACTGGGGAGAGCCTGACCGCTCTAACGGTGTGTAAACATTTAGATTTGTATGCGGGATCTAAGCAGCTTAGAACCAGCTCAAGCGGGCGACCCGGTGGGCTACATATCCAAAAAACAGACCCCTGCGGCTAATTAACAGCGGCGTTTATTTGTCAAAACGTGTAGCCACACCCAGCAGTGAAAGGGACATTTAATAGGGGCTCGGCTTTTCAGTGAAGTTACGGTATGTCTCTCTAAACCCTGAAATGTGAAACTGAGAGTGAAAACCGTCAGTGCAACCCTGCCTGGACTGCAAGTACTCGTTTATTTTACCGCCATCTCCACACACCGAAATCAATGTGTTTGATTTGCAATGACTGCGTTTTGTTAGTTACATAATATAATATTCCCAAGGCACCAAAAAGCCAAAAAGGGTTTTAAATGGGCTTCTAAAAATGTCTGGCGCGTCTACATTTACTTGTTTTAAAATCTTGCCCAATGGAATTTGTAATTGAATAGCCCTGGCTTAGGTCTCGGCAGCGAGGGCAGGAGTAAAAATGGAATGAGACGAATAAGGAAAACCAGTATTGAATGAGAAACAGTACAGATAAATGGGAAATGGTAGCCACAAAGCCCCATAGGTGCCTGTGGGGAAATAAAGCTGATGCAATCTTAGAAATGTAACATACAAAAGTCATGCATTAGTTATTTTTTTCGTTTCTTGTCCTCTCCATCTTTAACATTATTAGGAATTCACTGATTCAGAATCAGCTTTTAGTGCCACAGCCAACCTGAGCCTCAAGGTACTTTTAGTTAAAAATGAACGCAAACGAGTTCCCCTCTGTGAGGTATATATTTTCTTCTCCGCATCCTGCCACTTAAAAGCCAAGACTCTGTTGCACATGTCCACATATGCTCATACACATCAATGTGTCCATATGACCAAAAACAAACTTTCCCGGAGGTCCACCCACCTGAGGCAGAATACCAAAATACCACATAAATATTTCACCGGTCTTGATTTGTTTTGAGGTTTGTGTTTACGTGAGAGAAAGTGGGAGTGTTATTCAGTTTGTCTCAGCTGAGCTCGGTTTATTGCAGTGCATGAGATATTGAGTTCTCATAAAATACCTCAAAATATGTTCATATACATGCACAAACTGGGGCGCTTACCTTTTTTTAAATAAATATTACGTCAAGGAATAGAAGTGAGACGCAGCTGCTAACTTTAACTCTGACTTTAACAAGTGCAGTAGGGAATTGCCTGTCTGCGAGATGATGAAGTCTGTTATGTTGTGTTACTTTCAGAATTGCCAAGTCTGTGCTATAAAGTTTCAGGGGTTTTCTTTATGTGGGCACACGGGCTGAGCTGACACAACAGCTTTTCTGATAATGAACCTCTACCTTTTCACCCTGCCTTTTATAGTCGCTTTTAATCAACATAATGCCTGATCAGTATGCTGTGTGGCTGTAAGTCTGGTTTGCCTCGGTGTTGCCAAATCCATGTTGTTCTGGAAAAGATTTTACGTCTGGGTTATTGCAGAAACCTCCCTGTGTGATTAAAACATGCAGAGGAAAAAGAGCAGGGCTCGTTATTGTAAAGCAGATCCCTGAGTGAGTTGAGTGGTTTTAGCGTGACACGCTCAAAGGGCGGTGTGTAACCTCTTTTACATGTCCTTTTGTTTGAAGTGATACTCCACTTTAAGTCCACAGCTGAATTCAAACTCGAGTCATCAAGTTTGCAGTTATAAGGCAAGACACACTGAACTGAGGCGCATCAGCAAATTTAACATGTTTTCTAACTGTCAAAAGCGAAGAAAAACGTCATCATTCACAGCATGACGTCGTACTGACAGGCTGCTTTCAAAACGTAAAAAACATTCAAACTGTGAAAAATACTTAATCTGAAAGAGAGTCAGGACTGAGAGTCAGTGATGGTATGTAGAGTTCCTCCTCAAAATTACAGCTGAGATCATTGTTGTGTTGTATAAGTGTTATAAGAGATGCCAAAAAATCATGCAACGCATATCACCCCAGAGATGTACTGGCTTTAGGTCAAAAGTCAAATCATTTCCATAATTGTTTTAGTTGCTTTAGTTGATTTTTGTCATATAAGCTGGGGACAGACCAGAAGACTAGTTGAAGCCTACAAAAAGTGGGCAAATCGCACATAACGGTTGACTTTCACCGCCACATGAAAGATCTTTTTCGTCTCGGCTGACGAGACATCACACTGGGCGATAGGTCACGTCACAAGGTAACCGGCGAAATCCCGTAACCACGCAAAGTTTTAACTCTACAGATAAAGCTAAAAGAAAGCGAGGAGAGAACCACCTTACATCTTTTGTGTAACTGTCTTTTTAAACGTGATGCCAAAATCGGTGCAGTGGCGAAGACGAGCTTCTTCCAGCTGAGGCAACTAGCCAAAGTGAAACCGTTTTGATCCCGACACAATTTTGAAATCGTAATCCATGCTTTTATCACCACTCGCTTAGATTACTGCAAGGCAATTTACACCAGTCTTAGTAAAACCTCCATAGCTGCTCATCTTTTAACTGATACTCGTAAATTTGCCCACATCTCACCCATCCTCGAAACCCGTCACTGGCTCCCTGTACACTTTCGCATTGATTTTAAAATTCCTTTATTTGTATTTAAATGTCTTCATGGCCTGGCCCCTCTGTACCTGCCTGATCTCCTTGTACCCTACACCCCTTCTCGCTCGCTACGGTCGGCAGGTCAAGCTTTGCTGGTTGTATCAAAGACCAATCGTGAACTTAGAGGAGACCGTGCGCTTGCTGTGGCAGCTCTGGAATGAGCTGCCTCTGCACATCAGGCTGACCAAGTCATTTCCTGTTTTTAAAGCTCTTCTTAAAACTCATTTCTTTTCTTTGGCATTTAACTCAGTCTGACGGTTGACTTTATTTTTACTTTTACTGTATTAGAATTGCATTTAATTGTTGCTGCATGTTATTGTTCTGTTTTGTGCATCAGTGTTCGGTTTTACTGTTTATTTATAGAGTTTGTGTACAGCAATTTGGTCAACTGTGTTGTTTTAAGGTGCTTTATAAATAAAGTTGTATTGGGTTGTGTCTTTGTTATTATAAAATGAATGTAAAGTAGCAGCTAGTCTCGCCATTTCCGGATGCTTTTATTTTTTAGAAATGTTTCTCGCGTGATGTCCGTGGCCCCCATACCAGTCCTAAAAAAATTATCCTAATGAGAACATGAGGCAGTGACTGGATCGGAAGGCAAACAGTAATTTGTCTGTGTCAAACATGTCCCAAAAACCACTTGCAGAGTTTAAACTAAACTTGCAGACATGGCACGTCCTGGCTCTGTATTCACGCATTGTAACACCAGGGGTCATCAACTTTGTCAAAGGGACAGAATTTTACCAGACAGTCTCCTTGGGGGCCGGACCCTTAAATAAGAATGAAATAAAAATCAAATTTTGGTATAACATTATGATTGATGTTTATTGTTTATGCTTTTTCCATTTCATTACAAAAGTGAATGCAAAGTTGATATTGAAATGGTCCTTCAATGATGACTGGCCTGAGACCTTCTGAAATGCCGCACCAGTATGCCTAATTTGCAACGGAACTGTTGCTGTTGCAAAAGAATACAATCCGCGCCGTCGCCACGACACTAAACATTCAAATTTCAATCTGCCTACTCCCGTGCAAGTGGCATCATTACTCGAGCTTTAACTGATCAAGAGGGAGTAACGTGTGCATCCCTGCAGGCTGCTCGGGTGCTTTGCAGACATAACCGGCCTTTCACGGAAAGTGAGGTTTTAAAGGAGTGCATAATCCCCGTTCTGGAGGAACTTGCCCCCGACAAATCAATGGACAGAGTTATTGCATCTGTCCAAACAAGTACCTCTATCTGCCTCAACGAATGCACGTCGTGTACACGTTTTGGCGGAGCAGGTCCGGCGAGATGTCATTGACGGGGTTACACACCGTTATTTACCATGCTATTTGAGGTTGTGCCAGATTTTCCTCCTTTTTTAGTCCTGAGGAGTCCGCGAGTTCCAAGCACGTTGTTGAGTCTTGGAAATAAAAACCAATTGTTAAGTAAGAGTAAGAGAAAAAGTTATGTTTAAAAACTGTGAAAAACAATAAATACTAAACAGTGCAACGAGTCTGTCCTCATTTCGGAGTGTAGCCTAAATAGAGTCATAAATGGTGGTGATTACTGCTAAGAGACTAAGTTGTTGCTGTTTTTAGCTGCTTTAATATTGTGGAATAGGCCTACATTTTTTTTCTCTTTGATCCTCACGATTTTGGAGTCCAGTCGCGGGCCGAATCGAACGGCTTGGCGGGCCGCCGGTTGATCATCACTGATCTACACCAATTAGCCTAATGGACAGAGAATGCTGTAATTACTGCGCGAAAGCTTTATCTTTTAAAGGCTGAAAGTTCTACATTAAGCAGCTGATTGATACTAAACCTGACACTCAAACCTAGCCATTCTTTCAGACGCCACTAATTACCCTTATGAAGTCAGTCTAATTAACACCATAAATATAATTGGCCCATCAAAATCCACCTTTCCTTTCAGCTTATACTGTTTAGTCCAATGGAGGGGGCCATAATTAAGTCTTTAACTCGCCTAACATCTTCAACACCGCTGCCCATAGTTTGATTCACATTTACAGGGATTATGGAACTTATTAAGGATTCAGTTGTGGTGTACAACTCAATTGATCAGAATTGGTGGTAGGCAGAAACAGGCTGGGTGTGTGTGTGTGTGGCGCATTGCCTCTTGGCCTTTGATTTATAGCAGCTGTGTTTCACAGGCACACATTTGTCAAAGGAAAAATGACAGAGGCATTTTAAAACAAGCCCACTTCATTACTCAAACCTCACATCACAGCCTCCTGCATGACGGATTCACTTTGTTAACAAGAAGGGGTTATTAACAAGGTTAGTGCATTTACATTTAGCAGACGCTTTTATCCAAAGCGACTTGCATGTGAGAGCATTCGTAAACCGAAGGCGCAGCTTTGGGAGCATTTTGGGGTTCGGTATCTTGCTCAAGGATACTTCGACGCATGGCTGGGGGATCGAACCGCCAACCCTCCGATTGGCAGGCGACCGCTCTGCCACCGAGCCACAGTGAGTGGGAGTGTGCGTGGTGGGGCCGGGTATCGCCACTTGATACCTTTGCAAAGATATTGTGAAACAGACACAACCAGAGCCTAATACAACCTCTATGCTTGACTCAAACTGTTAACTCATAGTCCTTCCGATCTAACGTTCCCCATTACTCAACACTCTGACAAACAAGGCTGGCCTGTCGTGCTGGCTCTCTGTGTATAGGCTGCGCTTACCTCGTGCATTCATATCGAATTAAAAGAACATTTTCATAATGCTTTCGTGTAAACATCATTTGGATGCGGAGGAGTGGTGGCATTTTAACCAACTGAATGCTTCCAATCACACGGTGGCTATCGAACGAAGTACTCTATTGGTATCGGTATCCCCTTTAGGGGTACTGGTTTTGGTACTGGTATCGTAACTTTGTGAACGATCCCCGGCCCTAGTGTGGAGTCATCGAGAGTCTTGTTAACGCGCCATTACACTTATGTAAAGTGAATGAATGCCAGGGCGAAGAGCTGGCTTTCATGTATGTTTATATGTGCACGTGCAACGCGTTCGGCCTCTAAACGGAAGCTGGCAATTTTTCCGGGTTATGTTTTGCTGATGAAGACGGGGCTGCAGCAGGTTAAATGTGAAGGAACGGGAAGGTTTTGTGCACCGCTGAACTTTAACTCACCGGCTGAGTCATGAATCATCTGCTCTGCTGTCTCGCTGTCGTTGCAGTCCGGATTCATGCGCCTCGCCCTCTCCTCTCGCCCTCTCCCCATTCACTCGCTCACTTTCTGCCCCTCTCCATCCTCTCATTTACTTTGAGTGTCCGTCTCTCTATTTCACTCACGCTCTCTGGGCTTTCAGTCACGGTCTTTTGCTCTTTCTGTCTCCCCCTCATGCATTAAACTGCGCAGTCTTTTCCATATGTTCCTCTCTCACCAACAATAATTTTAATCTAGGGGGCCATTTTCCAGTCTTCGTGGGTTGATGCCTTCATTTTTTAAGGATTTCACTCAAATTAAACCAATAAAAAACATGTCAACGCTTCAGTTCAATGTCTGACAACTCACAGTTGACTCAGGGAGGAGGTGGTAAGACAGCCAGGTGATGGACCTTGACCGCAAAATCAGTCTTGTGCGATAAGGTGATTAAAACAAATCAAGTCACCTCTACCTTTTAAATTATAAATCAAAACTAAGAACTTATTTCTGTAAGAACCGGAGCTCGACTGATTTGTGATGTGCGAGGCAAAACATCAAAATATCCCGAGTCGTGATCCCTAGAATTTGGCTTCTGACGAGTAGTGACAGATTTGATTTGAGCCAAGATATTTTATCACCGAATAATAAACGTCACAATCACAGATGGCATTAACAGTCAGTGTGAGATGAGGGTACATTTTGAACGGGAAGCTTAACTGTAAATTAAATGATTAAATAACATTTTGAACTTGATTGTAGCCTATAAAGCATTAAGGTCTTTCTCTTTGCATACCAAGAAATATAGAGTTCATGTCTCAGAAAAGCCCAGAATGACCACTTCTGTAACAGAATTGTATTATTTGACATGTTCATATGTTATCATTAGCTGTTCAGCTATATTCCAGTACATTCTAGTCTAGAAACTATATTTCCCGCAATGAGAATCTAAAGCGTGTACTTTTAATTTCCAAACTGTCTCCACACAGCCAGAAAGACAATTTGTGTGGCCTAATTTGGGTCAACTTTGAATGCCGTATCTTAGAAATACGGTAATAGAATGTAAACTGTCGCCAGCAGGTTGCTAAAATTCCCCCAAACTCAGAGGACATGACCTCAGTGTCCTTAACGGTAGCTACGGACCAAGTTATGAAAATCTAATTGTTTCTTATTTTTGCCTTTTGATGTCTTCATGATGTGATAACATGATTAAGTCAGAGGAATGGCACCAGTACCTTCACAGGAATCAGATATTGAATTCTGCTCTATTTAGAGAACTTCTTCCTCGGCACCTTTTCCTCAACGGCTTTCTCTCTGTATGTTATATGTTGCTGAAAAATGACGAGTCAAGAGAGACACATTTTTATTCTGGAGGCATTGATGTAAAATCATTCACCGTTGATGTTTCCAAGAGACCTAAGTGTAGAATTGATGTAATTCTTATCTCATTTTTAGATCTGTCCTCCAAATGTCTCTGACTATCTAGATTATCTCAAATGAAAATTGATTAATATTGATCACCGGAATTACAGAGTGCGCAAATATTTGGCAGAAAAGTTGTGCCTCATGTTTGACTCCTTGCACTATTAATGATCCGTCTGTCCTTTTTTGACTACTGGGATGTTAATCTGCAAAAATGAAGTGCCAAAAGCCGCAGTTCCTGGAATGGCCACTTGAGGCTGGCTCCAAAAGCGAGTCGATTCCCAGAGAGCACCATGTTGAAATTCCCAACTTTACACCAGAAATAAACATGTTTACAGCCTGGTCTAAAACATGATTTTGTTCTCTATAGTTAATTTTACTGTTCATATAAACTGTGAGAGGGGGGGGTGGATTTTTATAAAACCCTTTCCTTTTAAATTATATTAAGGCTCAAAGTTATGCATAATTAAGGACGTGGCCGCTTTCGAGTGACAGGTGGCTTGCCACTAGGTGGTTCATCAACCAGGCTTCATTTGGCCCGCCTCAGCTCCGCCTCGTTGCCCATTTTTGGATTAACTGGAGTCAGGCACTGCCAAGATGGAGCCACGGGAGCTGCCCACTTTGAGCTTCGCAACGGCTCCTTACAAACCGATGGGTGACACTACGTCCATTGTTTTAGAGAGTCTATGGTTGGGGTCACCGTACCTGCTGTGTCATTGCCCACTGCTTAATTTCTGACTGCAGATAAAACAATTGCATCTCAATTTTAGCTGGCTTTGAGGGATTGAAAAATGAAAAATCTTTAAACTGCAATAAATGCATTTCTTTTGTTCAACTGTATTGTTTCCATTGTCATTGACCCACCAGTAAAATGCCCTGCTAATGTGTGGATTTTCTCAGCGACAGAGTAGATAAGTGACATTTATTCATGCGAAAATGTTGTGGATTGTTGTAACTTTAAACAGAAAAAGCATCCGCCTTGAAGTACAAGACTCCGTTAGCAGTTTTTGTAGTCGGATTTATAGTCGTAAACCATGTTTTTAACGGCTTTCATGTCGAGCCTGCCTCTCCTACTTCGAGATCTGATCTATCTGACGCGTCTTCACCTGGATGTTTGGCAGCTGTTCCTGTTGCAGACACTTGATAGAGATGTATCTGAGCTGTCGTCTCTGCGCTGCTTGGGGATTTGTCTGCTAAGTCCAGTCCACTAAGCTTCACTTGTCTGGCAGCATGTTGTGTTTCTTTTTATCATTGCCTACAATATTTTGAAAAAGATTGGCAGCAATTGGCAGAACACAAGACCTTTTCCCCTGCTTTAGGTTTCAAAGAAAGAAATCTGTCGGGACATTGATTTTTATCACAGTGACTGGGGGTTGGGGGGTGAAGGGAGGGCAAAGAAGGAGTTGAAAGGGGAGACAACTAAAAGGTTTCTGCAAAGGGCCGCCGGATGGGAGCGGCCAGTTTTCTTCCAGTAGATAACACGGCTTGATAATGGAGACCCTGTTAGCCCTGTGTGTTTGTTGACAGACCCGTACAGAGATGTTTCTGCTACCCTTTATTAAGCCGCGGGTGCCCACCTCCCCTGAATTTTCAGTGCCACTCTAATACCTTGTGCATAATGTTGCCTTATTTCTGAGTGTTTACCAGCAAGCACTCTGTAAACTGTATTGTCCCGACGGGATCCACATCATTTCTGTTCTGAGCCACTCATTAGCTGCAGTAAGCAAATGAAGATGCGTGAAGCAACGGTTGATGTTAACTCACGTCTGCTTCACAGTAATCTTAAGTTACCTTTTGGTGATGAGGCAACATATTGTGCTCTAATGAAGGTTTTGGGGGGCACAGCCAAAAGATGTAAGCATAGATTTTATCCAAAGCAACTTACATATGAGGACATTCACAAACGGAAGGCGCAGCTTCGGGAGCATTTTTGGATTCAGTATCTTGCTCCAGGATAACTCGACGCATGGCTGCGGGATTGAACAGCTGAGCTTCCGATTGGCAGGCGACTGTCCTGCCACCAAGCCAGAGCCACGTGGATGAGGCGTCTCTGCTCAGTGGGTATGCTCATTGAAGTTCTTTGCTATGTGGAAGCTCTTTGCAGCTGAGAGCCAGCGTTTTTGCTTGCTCACGATTCTATGCATAGGTTTTAGGTAGAGCACTCCCTACTGGAGACTGTATTAGTTTATTCTTCTTGTGAGAGATATGAATGACAATTCTTCTATGCAAAGTAGTGATAGAGACTGCAATCACTCGCAGGGTTAGTAAACGCTTGCAAGTCTTGTTTTACAGTAGTAATCTTGAAGATAGCGCAGTGCTTACTCATCATGCTCTGATGTAGGCTTCAGGCGACAGCTGTAACATGTAAGCTTGGATGAGACTGTTTTGATCTACTGTATACTGATTAAAGTTTATTACAATAAAGATTTTGGAATCTTTTTTTTTTGTGTGTGCGCAATGGAGGGACTCCATTTTGCTTCTTCACTCCTTGAATCGCTCATTTTTTTTCTCTTTCCAAAGTAGGGATGTGAGTCTGCAATCGCTTGTAAGGTCTGGAAAGGTCCTGAAGTGTCATAATAGTAACCTTCATAGTAATGAGGTTGCTCGAAGGCTTTAGCCAAAACATTGCAGGCATGGATGAGTACAGAGTAAGTTTATTGAAATAAAGACTTTCAAAGCTTTTCCAGTTGTGTGCAGTCCTTGTCTCTCTTTGCAGAGTCACACAGTGATGCAGTCTGCAAGTCCAGTTTTGTAACTATAACTTGATTAAGGAATACGTGTTAAGTATTGCGATCATCGTGAATGGGACAAGTGGAACATTTGCATTAGCAAAGCAGAACAGAAAGCAGAAGATAGTGGTACACCCTTGACATTTTAGCTAAAATTGTACAAACACGTGACGATAGAAACATGAGGCCATTTACAGAGCTATGGATGACTTAAAGATGATCTTACTGTATATTCTAAGAGGACACATTTCAATACCCTGTCTCCAACAATAATAACTACTTGGCATTGATAAATATGTATTATGGGGAACGTAACGCCACCCCTTGTTTTGGGCCACTTCCTCGACGAATCATTTATGTTGAACACACCTGCTAAATGTGTCTTGCTTAAGCGTCGGTCTCGTTTAGACTCTGAACACGACAATTTCCAGCTTCTTGGTTTCAGTCTCGTCGCCATGTTGTCATCTGCAATGCTTTATCTCTCCAGCAGTGTTCTTTTGTCATCATAAATTAGATCCAGTGTAGAGCTTAACTCATGCAATGTTCTCCCTCCTGCAGGTTATTGTGTTCTGTATCTCTTTTGCTCTCCCTATTGCTCCCAAGCTTATATCTCCTTCTATTTACCTGCTCTGCAGGATATTGTACTGTATATCTCTTCACTGTTGGTTGCACACAATCTCACCCTACCACAAGAACTCTATTTTTGTCTCAAACTTAGTTCCCGCCTGCATCCTTTTTCACACAGGATATTTTTACCATCTAATCACAATTTTCTTTACCCCCTTTTTTGAGCTTGATCGCTAAATTTGGTCTCTTTCCTGTGGATTAAAACAAACTTAATATAGTGTTTATTTTTGTCACATTGAAACGCCAGGCTGAGTGCCTATTTTGCGTCTTAAGATACATTTAGAAACGCTGCCAGGCTCCGATGCGGTTTTTGCTTCATATCCAGATTAAGATTTTTTTTCCCCCTTCCATTTCTGACCTATTTTATTCTATTCCGTCTTTCAGGATATTCTATGTGTCTCATGACTCCCAGGATCTGAAGATTTTCAGCTACATCGCCAGGGATGGACAGAGTAACGTCTTCCGCTGCAATGTCTTCAAGTCCAAGAAGAAGGTAAGAAAGACGGCAGGCCTTTTGGAAAGTTTCCCCTTTTAAGCCGTGAAATACCACTGAAATGTCACATAAATGCAGAGCCTGAATGGAGGCCAATCTTGAGCTCAGCCTGAGTTATCAAGGTAGAAATATGGCCTGGCCCTGTGGTTATTGGGTCCGGCGGGGTTTAGGCACAAATGCCTAGCTCTGGAAATTCTCACAGTATATCTGTCTGAAACAGGAAACTCCTAATTCATTTCCCTTAAAGCATTAAGGGTTTTGACTGAAGTTTGGACTGACCTAACGCTTGGGACAGTCAGGTGTAAATATTTTGTTCTCTGTATTGCTCTTGTTTTATACTTTACTGGCAGTGTCAACCAGGACAGGTGCAACCCAACGAAGTGATCTCCATTTTTTGTATTCATTTTCGTCTGAATGGGATAAATAGCAGAGTGGGTTACCCCTCCGGCATTAACAGTAGTGAGGTGTCCTTGAGCAGGGCACTTAATGCTAACCTGCTCAAGTGCACTCGCTCAGTATCCAACCGATCAGACTGTAATTATACTGGGCGCCTTCCATGTGGAGGAAAAAAAGCATTGTTCTTTGTTAATTTTTCAACTTTACTAAGCTCAAAAACATTTCATGGCTTGTGTTTCTTCTAAGCACGTATTTGGATTCTTTTAAACAGGTATTAAATTAAAAAGAAACTTCGCACACATTAGGAAAAAAGACTGCACATCCAGTTTTTCTTAAGCAGGTTCATCGGAGGGGAGCTCAGACATTTCCACACTGCTCTTGTGTTCAAGAAAGGTAATGGATCGGGAACACTAATGTTAGGGTGCTTTCACACCTGCCGCGTTTAGTTCGGTTGAATCGTACTAGAGTTCGTTTGCCTGTTTGGTGCGGCTCGTTTGCTCAGGAGTGATAGCAGCAGTCGCACCAAAAGCGGACCAAACAAGCGTACCGAGACCTCCCTTAAGAGGTGGCGAGTGATGCGCGCTCGCCGTTTGCATTAGAACGTTGTGGTGTGTACAACCAATGTAATAGATTCTGGCCAGGGACAAAAGCAGCTGGCGCAGTCGTCTTTTCGTAGTCGCGTTGTCTCTGTGTTGTGTGCTGGCTTTTCCTCTTCTATTGGAAATTTCCCGCACGTAAATTCTGACCAATCGAAAAGCAGTTTAGGAATTACGGCATGGCCAATGAGTGATGTGGATGTTGCCATGTGACTGCATTCTGGTTCGGTTCAACTGATTCGGACCAAAGCAATCAGTGTCGTGTGAAAAGGAACCAAAGAAGCTGAAAAATGCTAAACTGTATAATTGTTTGCCCTCGGTTCGGACCAAATGAACCGAACCAGAGGTGTGAAAGCAGCCTCAGATCGTTGTTGTCATAAAAAAGGTCAGGCTGCATATTATTAGAAAATAAAAAGAAAACATGGTTACAAGCTTTTTCAAATTTTTTCCCTTCCTGTGTGAACCAACAAACAAAATTAGATTTGCCAAATTCACTGATGCACAGGAGATAAGAATACAAAATGCTAGAGGTGTGAGAAGAAAAACACTTGACTTTTGTCTTTGTTTTGATTTCATATCGTATTAGCGAAGGGATTTTTGTTTTTGCATGACTTGCAATAACCAACTCATCAAACTTTGTTTCCGTGTAATGCCAAGATGGAGAAAGGCAGCCACTAAGTGTTTCATTTCCAATGTTTTCACAGTCTGTTAGTCGTGTATTGTTTAAAGCAATTCTTTTTTCCTCTCTTAAATCATGTCACTGTCTGAGTCACATCCTGGCAGCTTCCAATAAAGAGACACACGGCTGTCGAGCAGCAATAATTCCCCCTGGCACTATAGGCTGGTCATTGTTGAGGTTTTAGGAACAACTTGGAAACCCATTTGGGGTGAACGTGTCGCTGCTGAGCGGAGCCAAGTACAGAAGGTCAAAACAGAGTCCAGCAGTGTGACACAGTTAGGAAATCTGCTCCTACTTTTCCACTTTAGCTGCCAGTTCGCAGGACTTGATGGTTAAGTCCAGGGGTTAGCCGAGTGAAGCGCACACTGCCTCATTATCTCTTACAGACAGACCGACATTGACACACGCATTTTGACACACACACACACACACACACACACTCTGTTTGGAAGACAAAATGGAAAGTGACACATACCAAAATTCTTGGGGACAACTATGGCCCTGAAGCCATTAAGCTGTAAACCAGTCTGTGTGTGTGTGTATGGACTTGTTTTTATTTTTTTATTTTTACAGCATTGTGGGTATGGAGAAACTAGGGGGGTTTTTTTTGGGGGGGGATTGGTTTTTCATGGAAAGCACCGTTATGCTTTATAGGCACAACTCATTTATTACCGTCTACGTCGGGATCATTTTCCCTAACATTTCCAAGTTTGTCATACTTGTTAAAAAGGCACCGTTTATGATGGCAAACCTCCTACAGTTACTAACGGTACTATTTCTAGAAAGTTTGTAAACTGTGTTTAAGAGATTATTTCTTGGTGGAGACATCCCCCCCCCCACCCCCTGTGTGGGGTTGGGTGTCCGGTGAGCGACAGGAGGTAGAGCACCCTGCACTAACAAACTAGCCAAAAGCTTATTTGGCTTTTTTCGAACTTGGCCGCGTCACAACAAGCTGTAAATGCAACGTTGCCATATTACCACCCATCTTGTACTTTTTACTCATCCAGCAGACACGGAGGAACATGAGCATTTATTTGGAGTTGTGTCTGTTCCCACCTGTTGAATGTTAGTCCAATATATATATTACCTTTGCTTCGGTCTCCACCAGATTCTGAGACAAATGTCTGTTATTTGTTATATCTGTTTGCTCCACTGTCTTCGCCAGCTAGTCGCTAACTCTTTCTGTCTGCCGCGTGTCCTGGCCAGGTAGCGTGCGGTGGGTTTTACCAGAGCTTATTTTTGCGAGGAAAAAAAAAAGGCTGCTGAAAACAACACGGGTGAGAGTGAACCAAGCGGTAAAGTCGCACGCCGTAAAAAGCAAAACCATGAGCCTCAAGACGCCAAAAGCTGAGGTGAGAAGGTTTGGGGAACTGCGGTGTCGGGTGATGGTTCTCTCTGTGTTTGTCACTACAAGTGACACCTTTCAGTCATTTGACCCGTTGTTAATACGAATATATTTATTAGAGCCACTTTAAATAAAATAATACAAACACATAAAATGACTCAACATGATCAAATAAAAACATTAGGTCCAAACGCTATTCCTTTTACAATACAGCTCTGTCAGCACATAAATATAATTACTAAACCAAATGGTCACGTCAAGTAGTCAAAGACGTGTCTGTCTCTATAAATAATAAACTAAGGTCATTGTGAGTGTTATTATCTACAATGTACGGTCTACTGTTTATATCAGGGTTTACTTGCTTGTACCGATAGAAAGAGGTGGAGAAAACACTGTATTATCATTTAATCCAAAACCGGAAGGACGGAGGGAGAGAGAGAAGAGACAAGACACAAGGAAAAACGCATATATAAAAGGGCTACACAAAGAGAGCGCGGAATAGATGTAGAGGACTGAGAAAGACCCAAAGAGAACGAAACGCTCTTGGCAGGATGAAAAAAAAAGAATGGGCATACACATATCAAACATGCAATAAAAGTGCCATCCCCGAGCACTGTGTGGTTTTGTGTGAGTGTGTTGTGACGTGTGGAAGGTTGCGAGCGTACGATTCAGTAGAAGATTAAGCAGACTTTATTTCCCTCTTAACTACCAGCAGTGAAAGAATGGCTTGGCTTTAAATCACAGTGGCATAAAAAGGCTTTAGTGGCCTATCAGTTCTAACACTGAGAGACAGGCTGTATGTCTCTCTCTCCCCATTCTGACTCATACTCTCTCACCCTTCCCCTTCTTCCTCCTATCAGCAGTTTAAAGGAGGCTAATTAATGACCTGGCCTCTATTATGTAGAGTTGAAGTCAGAGTGATAGAGCAGAGACCAGTGAGTGCTCATCAGAATACTGAATGCTGCTCTGGCTGAGAGGTCAGTGTGTGTGTGTTTATGTATAAGCCTCTAAAAGTATTGGATTTTAGATTTGTGTTATTGGAAGAGGCAGTTTTAGGTGAGAAATAACAGTCCGGGCGAAGGGTCAGGGCAGAGTTTCTCAACCTGGAGGTCGGGCCCGCACAGCAGGTGTCGAGTGCTCGGCTGAAAGTGAATTTTCCCGGCACATGCAACGTATCAGATATTTTTATTTGTCTAATACTTTGGTTTATGTACAACAGGCTTCTTATACTTATAACATAAACTTATAACATGCCAATAATCCTCAGCTGTACTAAACTGAGAAGGCGATCGTGGTAAACGTTATACCTGCTAAACGTCAGCATGTTAGCATTGTCACTGTGAGCATGCTAGCATTTAGCTCAAAGCATCGCTCTCTCTAAGTGAAGCCTGAAAGTGCTGCTAGTGTGGCTGTAGACACCAACACACACACACACACACACACACACACACATATATATTACCTTAACTAACATTTATGGAAAGGATCTCTTTGGAAAGTTTGCTTGTTTCAACAGATATATACTGAGACAGGATATTCTAAAATTGTTTTAAAGAAGATGCCGTATAGCACTCAGTATAGGATGACAGTGAATTTTGAGCACTAATCTACACTGGAAGTTAGATCATTTTATTTTTTAATTAATACAAAAATGACAAATTAAACAAAAGTATATTAAACTTGATTGAAGTATACAATTACTTAACTCCCAGTTTCCTCTTGCGTATCTGCCAACATATACAGTGACACCAGTCATCTATTGATTACTTTTTAATTGGCTTAAAGTAATAATACATTTTATATTTTAAGTGGAGTATTGCATAACTTCTATATAATCCATTAAAAAATAAATTAAATTCAACACTGGGCCGTACTCAAATTCAGATATCTTGAAAACTCTCTAATTGTTGGACTTAAGATAGGGTTGCGGGCCAGAAACGGTTGCAAAGCCCTGATTCTGGGTTTGGATTTAAGCCAGTTGAGTAATTTGTTCCAAATTACTCCTGAATTTGAAACCAGTTTGTTGGTTAGTCAGTCTATCCTGACACTGAAAACAAGCTGAAACTGAACTTGTGGTCAGTCCTCCTCAACTGAACATTTTCAATCAGTTGATCTTGAAAACCACTAGACAGATTTGGTACAGGTCATGGACCCCATAGGATTAATTCTGGTTATTTTAGTGACCCCATAACCTTTCTTTTAACGCAGCCGCCGGGTCAGAATTTCCAAGTGTACACAAGAAATATCAAAATCCACGGGGCAGATTGACGTAAAATGTAGTGAGAAGTAAAGCTTTGCACAGAGCATATCATGTGTTAGTATCATTACAGTTGGTCCGATCCTCACCAATGAGGCAGTAACACATTAACAAGCCAAGCGTGAAGAGAGAAACGCATGAAGATAATAAAGACGATACATAAAACCTGGTTACGGTCTTTTAAACCTGATAATGGACTGCAACACACCACATCCCATCACAGCTGCTAAATGGAAACCATGCAGCTGGCAGCCGTGCTTTTTATTTTATGATGTTATTGTTGTAATTATGTCTGATAGGCCACATGATTCCCTTTTTCAGGAAGGGGCGCTATGCAAATGACCTGAACACCCACTGGATTAAAAACATAAAAACAACAATTAATGGACCTCAGTGAGTTGAAACAACAGTCTCTGGTCCCTGTTTATTTATTTATTTATCTATCTAATGGTTATGATGGATAAAACCTAATCTGCTGTCCACAGCTGGTTAATGAGATGGAGAGAGTTCTGGTTATTGTGTCAAGTGTTAATTGAGTTCTCTCTCTGTGGATAGATGCCCTCCAACAATATGCTGTCATTCAGTGTCTGCTAATGGCTTCGACTTGTTCAGCCTTGGACATGGTGGACAAGTTGAATCTTCTGCCTTCGGGGATGATTGAAAGCCCAGATACTAATGAAATGAAATCTCCTCATGCTCTAGATAATTACATTGGAAAGTACTGAGCGAGATATCGCACAATGAAGCCCGTTTTAAGTGGTATGTTGTAGTCTAAAATAATCTTTTTAAGTGCAAGAAGTGGGGTGGATTTGTATCCTGACATGGGCAGTGTTTAAAACCCGTTCACTACAGTGGACAGCTGTTCAAAAGCCGTTTTCTAGCGTGGGTTTTTGATGGGATAGTTGCACACCAGCCACCACATTGGACGCTAGTGTGCCATCCCGTACACTGCCACCCAGAGACGCTGAGCAGCTCAAGAATATCTTGCCAATCCTTCGATAGCAGTAGACCCTTGCCGGTAAATCCAAATTGTAAAACCTCAAGTATCCTCTAAGCTGTAATGTAATTATTAACATATC
Organism: Coreoperca whiteheadi; assembly: GCA_011952105.1. Taxonomy (NCBI): domain Eukaryota; kingdom Metazoa; phylum Chordata; class Actinopteri; order Centrarchiformes; family Sinipercidae; genus Coreoperca; species Coreoperca whiteheadi. The sequence continues at coordinate 4,081,695 of CM022489.1, read as the reverse complement.
TAAGTATTGGTTTTATATTGAGAGGAAATTACGTTTAGTCGTCTGTCCACTAAACTGGACATCATGCACTGCTGGCTAAATTTCAACTACAATTCATACTATTACTGCAACTTTGTTTGAAAATCTGCAGTAACATTTTGGCTGTAAATCAATTGATTAATGTTATTCGAATGTCACTTTTGTGCAGATTAGTTCCATTATGTGAGTAAAAGTTATATTTATTTAAATATATATCTATATATTCAACACGTTTGCATTGCATTGAACAATGAAATATGTGAACACATTAGTTTACCAGCATTAACGTATATCGTTTTATAATTTTTTTCCTTTTACATAATATGTCATTATATTCACTAGTTGAAAACTCAAACGCATGCTGTCCACCCAAGTGGATGTGAAAAACTCGTGTATTTTGTATAAATGCATGTTTATACATTTTTTTTTTCATGCCTAAAGACTACTAAAAACACTTAGTGTATTATATTATTGCTTTTTGTCTTGCTTAGGACTTCCATTCTTGTGTGCACTGATGTGACAGTGAGCTGCTGTTATAAAGAGTTTCCCCTCGGGGATTAATAAAGTATTTCTGATTCTGATTCTGAAAATAAATCCGGACTGAGGTTGTCATAATTCATGCAGGAATTACATATAGTTGGTCTGGATAAAGTTTCAGGATTTGACAAAGGATCCATGGTTTCATCATTGACATTGAGGAGTGCTAATATAAAACGATATATGGTTATTTCCAGACATATCAATGATAAGGACTCGCATCATTCTCGACACAGCTTGGTTAAGTTGATTGGATTTAATAGCCTTTTAGCACTTTCTATTGAATATCCATATCTCAGTGAAATGATCCTTCAGTCTGCAGCTTTTTGTATCTCTCTCTCTTTCTTACTCTCAATCTAATTTATTTTTGACCCCTCTGTCATGGCTACAGTGCTTTTACAGCAGAGGCAGAAATAAACCACAGTTGAGCAAATCATTGCATACATAGTGCATGTTTGCTTCTTTCCAGATACTACATATCATTGGTGTGATAAATTGATCATGAGGTGTCCGCACTGAGATGTAAACACAGGCAGAAGTCAATAATGTTACCCTGTTTTATAGGTCAATGTGTGCTTTTGTGAAACAGGATAAAGTTTAGTTTCTACAACAACTAGTAGACTACCAGCTCTGCCTAGCACACTGTGTTTCTGTATCTTGCTGTGTCTGTATTTACCACCCATACTGTAAGCTGTGGTTTCCTGAAACTTGGCTGAATTTACCCTTGGTGTCTACACTTAGTTGGTTGTTCGGAGGCTAATTCCTGGTTTACAAGAAGCACCCGAATGCACCATTAATTTTGGTCTCTGTGGGTCTAGACCATCTCGTCTGGGAAGGTTGAGCAGGCTCGGTCTGGCATTTGGGACCACAGCAGGACACGCCGTTTGCAGGCTGCATCCTTATCCTGAACTGGGACACAACTGAACCTGCTGTCTGCTCAGTCGTCTGTGACGCTACATCTGAACCCCATCCATAAAGACAATAGACGATAACCGCCATCATTTTCTATAGCAGCTATTTCCTGTGCGGGGTACAGTTTGGAGAGCCCACCAGTCTGTCACAGGGCTAAGAGACGTACAGGACCACGTTCATACTCACATATGGGTCATTTAGCGCTCCCAGGTCCACCTAACCTGCGTGTGTTATGACTGGGCGAGGAAACCCACGCATGGGACTAACATGCAAACTCCACACTAGAAAAGCTCAGGCAGCCGATGGTGCCAGCCGTTCACCAGGACCTTCTTGCATTAAGTTGACGGTGCTAACGACTGAGCCACCGTACCAACCTGTGGTACCAGCAGGCCGCCATATTGCTGTTGATAGAACAAAAGCAATGGCAGTGACATTGGCTTAGCCAGTCATTTTGACTTTGCAATTACTGAGTGAATGTCTCACATGATTTATTTGACATCAATTTAAAAAATGCGTTTATCTGAATGGGTCAGTGCACCTCAGCTGAGCCTTCATCACTACCCTCCTTCCGACCAAGCTTGGATGAGCATCAGATGCTGTTCGACTGTTAGGAAGGAAATTTATGAAATTATATTGAGGTTGAAATGTCATTTAAACTAATCCAGGGAAGGAGAAAGGGGGGGAAAAAAGTAAGAACGAGGGACAGAAAGTGACGGCAGATTCTGTGTAATTCTGCTATTTAGCAGCATGTATATAACTAAACTGCTGACTGTAGTCTCTGGTAATTGCCTCTGACAATCAGATATTAACCTGTGACAGCTGTCACATATAAATATAATAATAAGTCTACAAATCTGACCAACCACTTAATGCCAACATTCGATACTTGACCGTTTTGACACTATGGACACATTAAGGTTTGATACCAAGCTCCAGCATGACGTTGTAGTCATTAGTACCAGTACTTCATTAGTACTTATTGTGGTCTGATGTTTGTCTGCAGAGTTCTTACACACTCTCACTCTGCCAAGTGTTATTCCTCCCAGCTGTCGCATAATTTCCTTGAGGTGATCAAAGTGTTTGATGAACACCCAGCCAGGCTGTGCCCCAATGATTAGAGTAGTTAGCTGGTGCAACTCTCTAAATAACACTCCACTGTTGTTTTAAGTCGCACCAGGTAACACAGTTACTAAGAGGAAGCAGAATACATCTGAGGTGGTGGTAGGATGTGTAAGTTGTGGATGGATGTGGTTTTAATATGTAAACACAGGATGAAGAGCGAACGAATGAGCTCATCAACAGAGGAGAGAGACGTTGGAAAGGCTTTAATCGGAAGCAACTCCCCTGCCGTCCTCTCATTGTTTACCCTGCTTTTTCCTAAATTGCATTATATTCCCTTTTGTCCCTTATCTTTGCTTGTGCCAAGACTTCCAGGAGGACAGCGAAAACCCCACTGAACCTTTGAGGGTAATCGGGGATAAATAATGCATTGCGCTTTTGACTAGGCCCTATCCTGTAGCCACTAAGAGAGAACGTTGTGCTGCAGGGATCCAGCTCACTGGCAGCTTGATATATAGAGAAGAGAGAGATAGGACGACAGAGATACAGAGAGGGCACATTTATTCAGTTGAATTGACAGAGAGGCAAAGTGATGGGGAGAAGCGATAGAGACGTAGAAAGAGAGCTACACAGACATGGTGACAGATGTCCAACGTAAGAACTATTTCTTGTCTTTACAGCAAGATGTACAGGCTTTGCATTTGAGTGACAAATCTCTAAGCAGTCTTGTCAGCTGCCAAAATTGGAGATCCATTGGAGAATTGGCTCAGGGCATAAAATGTCGAGCTACAGGACCACCGTCCTAATACAATTTGTGTTAACTGAAAAACATTAGAGTGTTAGAGGGTACTATCCACTCAACAAAGGTATAAATAACACTGAAGACTCTGACAAGGCACATTTGTAAGGAAGGAAGATCAAGATCTTCTTTTAACCAGCTTGGTTAAAAGAAACCAGTGTTTGCTGTTGGTACAAGATGGGACATGAAACCAGTTTCCCATGTCAAAGTCGCACACTTTGTTGACCCAGTCTTCTTCCTAAGTAGATGTTACGACCAAAAACAACCCTGCGTCCCATTCACACAATGTAATCGTCAGCCTAAGAGGTTTAGTGACCGTAAAACAAAGTCATGCTACTTCTGCTTTTATATACTTAGAGAGAACAGTCCTTACTCTCATGGCCGCTTGAGGTCGAAAGTGTCAGGAGAGTGTAAACACTGGTCTTTTTAAGTGTTTGAACAGATGGCCAATGCTGTTGTTTTTCTCGTGAAGATTGTTTCACAGCTGCCCCTCATGATTGTAGCTTTACTGCTTTGAACTTCGCCTGAAAGTTGTCCCTATTCAGTTCAAACAGGACCAACCCGAAGTCCCAGTTATTGGTCCGAACGAGCAAAGAGAGAAACTGTGCTCATGATTAACCACACTATCTCAACAGATTTCTTCACAGGTACGAAAGTTGGGTTTTTTTTTTTTTCATTGACTCTGATCTAGTTTTCCTGTTGCGTAAAGAACATGACCAAGGCAGCACTCTCTGTAATTTTAAAGACCATTGCAAAGGTCAGAGCTTTTCTTTTTCCCTGTGAAACAGCTTGTGCATGTATTTATCAAAATTAGGCTTAACTAACGTAATACATTGTGCTCCAGTCCACCCAAAAAAAGTCTACAAAATTTCAGCTTACAGAACGCTGCTGGCAGAGTTTACCTGGAGCAAAGAACTGGGCTAACATCGCTGCCGTTCTTACGTCCCTGCACTGGCTTCGAGGGATTTACAGCGTAGATTTTTAAGTTCCCGGTAATATAAATATATTCTCACACTAGCACTTGACAGTTTAGTTGAATTGGTGCAAAGACCTCTGTGGTGCCCTCAGATCCGCAGACTCTCTGCTGCTTACTGTAGCAGTAAGTGTGTTCAATTTTACAACAATAAAATAGTGTAATAATTCAGTGTTTTTCGATGATATCCTCAGTGTACAGTTGCCTTTTTTTTTTTTTTTAGATCTTTGAATCATTGCCCACATCTCAAGTTTTTTTCAACAATTCAGATAGGTCTGGTGTTGTGCTCAAGGTGGAAAAACAATCAAGCCAATTGGAGCGTTGCAGGTGGGGTTAAGACTGGGGATGTCATCTTCGTTTGCCAGAACCAGACAAATGGCCAGAAAACAACTAATATGAAAAGACCTAATAATGAAGTGACAACAACGTGGCAAATCGTCTTAATATCTGGCTACATTCGAAGCACTTTATTAGGTATATTAGGTTTATTTAGGTATATGTCTTGTATGAAAGGTGCTATATATATCAACTGTAATGTTATCAATCAAATATTCTCAGTATGTTTTAAACATAGAGATTTGCACTGCTTTAGACACAGATCAACAGGCGTAACTTTAAAGGGACATTTACATTTACATTTACATTTAGTCATTTAGCAGACGCTTTTATCCAAAGCGACTTACATTTGAGGAAGACAATGGAAGCAATATAACAACACAAGGTAACAAAAAGCATAAGTGCATCAAAAACGAGTCTGGTTAAAGCCCAGCACAGTATACAAAGCTAACGATAGGAAGGGTTTCTTTTTTTATTTATTTTTTATTTTTTTTATAGCAGAGGTAGAAAGGAAGAAGAGTTAGTGATTGTCAGTCAGGTGTTGACGGAAGAGATGCGTTTTCAAGTGCTTTTTAAAGGTGGCTACAGAATCTGCTGATCTTGTAGAGGCCGGCAAATCATTCCACCAATGTGGAACGGATCCAGAGAAGGTGCGCGAGAGTGATTTTATTCCTTTTTGGCATGGTACCACCAGGCGTCGTTCTTTTGCAGAGCGCAGGGACCTGGCAGGAGCGTAGGTCTGTATGAGCAAGCAAAGATATGATGGTGCAGAACCAGTGGTGGTCTTGTAAGCCAATAGCATCCCTTTGTACTTGATGCGGGCGACAACAGGGAGCCAGTGTAACCTAATGAAGAGAGGGGTTACGTGCGCTCTCTTCGGCTCATTGAAGACCATTCTTGCCGCCGTGTTCTGGATCATCTGCAGAGGTTTGGTTGTGCAAGCAGGGAGACCAGCCATCAGTGCATTGCAATAGTCCAGTTTGGACAAGACCAGAGCTTGGACTAGGACTTGTGTAGACTGCTCTGATATGAAAGGTCTGATTTTCCTGATGTTGTAGAGGATGAATCTGCAGGACCTGGTGGTGCTGGCGACATGGCTTTTGAAGTTTAGTTGATCATCAATTACCACCCCCAAGTTTCTGACCGTGCTGGATGGAGTAACGGTCGTTGATAGATAGAAGAGAGAAAGAGGGGAGCAGACACGTATCTGGGATGCGTGCGAGGCCAACAGGTGGCGGCGCAGAGAATTGCCTGCTAATGGCGGTTGTTTTCTTGACAAAGAAAGACGCAAAGTCATCAGCTGTTAAATCCGATGAAGGTGGGGGAGCAGGCGGAGAAAGGAGAGTGGCGAAGGTTTTAAAGAGAGTGCGTGAGTCAGGTGAGTTGTTGATCTTAGAGTGGTAGTAGTCCGTTTTTGCAGAGGTGACATCAGCTGAGAAATTAGAGAGGAGAGACTGGTAGAGACATAGGTCAGCGGGATCTTTTGATTTACGCCATTTTCTCTCAGCTGACCGGAGGCTGGCGCGATGCTCACGTAGAACATCAGATAACCAGGGGACAAACTGAGAGAGTCAGAAAGACGTAAAGGGGACAAAGGGAAAGAAAGAAAGGGACTCTCTGCAAATCAATGTGTTTGATCCAATCAGCCGGTGAGGAGCTTGAGCCTTTGGTGTGTTGACTATGTACAATAACACCAGCATCTGCTCGCATCCCCTGTATAACTGCCTCTGGATATGTCTTCAAAGGGGGAAACATGTGTTTACTGTCAGGCTGAGGACCAGCATGGGGTTTAAAGACATGAATAGGGGGATCCACAGAGGAGAAGGAGGAGATTAGGGGGGTTATTGATGGACGGAGGAGATGGAGAAGAAGAGAACAGCGCAGCATGGGGAAACTGAACAGAGGACGAAGAGAGCAAGGGAGAGACGAGAGTAAAAGATAGAAGGGTTGCTACTAAAATGAGATACCTGCATAGATAAGAACAGTATATTTGCGTGAGTGCAAATTTAGGTTAAACCACAACAAGAATTCACTTGTGGCTCTCCCTAAAGGTCTTAAACACACAGGACAATACTTTATTTTTGACAATGACATGTGACATGACTGTTGGTTCTATGTCTTGTCTTGACATGTTTTTCTGTCAGCTGACGCCTGTTTCTTTTAACAGCAGTCTGCTCCAAGGCAAATTTCCCTTCGAGTGACAATCACTTATCTTATCTTTTCTCGATGCTGGCAGAGTGATCCGTCTTATCTGTTTCCAGGATATTAATACTTGTGGCTAGAAAATTAAGAGGAGAGAGAAGACAAATGTGAAGAGGGAGACAAGTTTGCAGCTAAAGAAGGTTTGGGCTGAAATCTGTGACAATTACTTATCTCATTTACTAGTTGTGGAGAACCCCCCACCCCCCCCCACAACTAATGAGTATTATTTTAACACCCTGAAATGCATTTGGGTATAACCCCCAAGGCATCAGGGAATCATTTTTGATGAATATTCCTTCTTAGAATATTAGTAAGTAATTTTTTTACGTTACCATATCATTGTCTGTCATTATCCATTGCCTCACTCTGCTCGGAATGATCAGTTGAAACATAAGTATGTTTGGAAGTTTGGTGTTAAAAGCTTGGACTTCCACCAGATTTCCATGAATGTGTACCCCATACAGCCATGAAAAGTGTTTGCATTTTTGAAATGGCAACGGGCCATCGATGACTTTTAGTGCGGCACTAAACACAACACAGTGGAGGCCACGAAGGCAGCTTAGTCATCAATGGCGGTAGCTGTTGCTGTGGTTATGTAAGGGGTCAGGGGGTATGGGGGACATATTTCAGATCTGTACATAAATTCCTATTCTGCTGATACTGGCAGCTGCTGGCTAGTCACTATGGAAACATCAGCAGTAAATGAAGCTGAACCAGCATGTTTTCATGAAAAAAGAAATATTATAATAATAAATTACACTGTGAGAACACAAAGACTGCAGCCACACCGCACCACTGAACAGACAGTTTTTCTGACCCCAAAACCAAAAACCTCTGTGGACTGAAGTCCAGGCCCAGCCCCTCAGCCTTTGCCAAAAGCAGTTAAAGTTTTCAATGTAACAAAACACCCAGATGTACCTAATACATTATATTTCTCATCTGATATCAAGTCTGGGGAAACATAATGTTCCGATGCTGATCTGGACTGAACGCTTTGTGGGACGAGACGTCAGACTGGCCCAGCGTTGCAAACCGGGACAAGAAAGACTCCTGAGGAGGAGTGGTGTTTGGAGGCTGGGCCTCAGTGCTTTTAAAATGACATCCTTTCTGCCTCTGCACCTCTCTGCCGTGCGAGGGCCGCACGAGAGAGGTCCTGATCGCAGAAGTCGCCTAGGTTTGTGTTCAGAGCTGGGCGGAAAGAGTAAGGGAGGTGATGAACAGACACATCCACATCCAAACTAAAACAGAAATCCGGTGTGATATTTAACTCAGTTTGGACAGTAAACACAGACAGCCTCCTCTACCTGAGACTTCATGGTGTAATATCATCAGGTGACGTTGTTGATCCATGTGCCACTGAGTAATTAACTGACTCTGTGGCCTATATAGATAATTTTAAACTGGATTTCCTGCCTATTTTGTTTCTGTTTAACACAAAATACACTTGTTTCTGGGGAAAATCTGCATCTGACACATGTGGACTTAGATATTTCCTGGAAAAATCCCCTGGCACATGGGAAGTGATAGGAATTACTTTTCTGGTGTGTTTGGAATACCCAGAAAAAGAACTGGCTTGCAGGATAACCACAGAAAAGAGCGCCACCTACAGCAACTCAAACTTAGTCAAGGGTGAATCTAAGTAAAAAGACTTCACGTTGCTGAATAAAATGCTGGAACTTCGGTTTAAAGACACTGCACAAAAATGAGCTCTTTGGACCAAGTGGGAACACAGAAGTGGTACAGATTGTGTTCTGAGAATTACATCTGCATTTCTTTCTCTCTCCTTCTCTCCCCACCCACCCAGAGCCAGGCCATGCGTATTGTGCGGACAGTCGGCCAGGCGTTCGAGGTTTGTCATAAGCTCAGTCTGCAGCACACGCAGCAGAACGCCGATGGACAGGAGGACTGCCACGGCGAAAAGAACGGCAACGACTCCTCTCTCACAGGTACACAAACACACAACGCCCAGGAACCCGCAGAACAACATGCAGCTGATAAACAGTCAGCACCCCATTCTTACTGGCCTGGATCGCTTGTAAAAGTTAGATTTTTAACTCTCAAGGGTTTCAACAACCCCCCCCCTCCCCCCAGGACTTGTGGAAAATCATGGTTTCCCTTTTTTTTTTACGCTTATCTTTTTGTCAGAAGGTATTGTGCTTGTTCACTTCTACATTATAACACTGAGGAATCACAAGGCAACATTAAGCAGAAGAGCTACAGAGTGCAGGGTGAATGAATTGTGTGGGAGTTCTGCATTGTCATTAAAGTTGTCGAAAGGGAAAAAGTATCTGTTGCACCCTTTTAGAGGCTCCTTGAAGTCCGTGACAAATGGATAGAATGGAAAAACAGCTCACATTAAAGTGTCTCTTGGTGGAGATATACTTTTTTACTCTTACTTTACATTTGTTGTTACTGTAGTATGACTGAACACTGATGCCCATTTCAGACCGAGAAGGCCAACTATTATTATTTCTGTGGCAGAGGCGAGAGGAGATGATGTACTTTATTGTGTACAGCACAAACACAAACAAACACAGCAGGTGATTCCACTGATGTAAACAGAACTTACATGCTTTTTTATTTTTGGACAAGCACAACAGTAGAGAAAATACACAGGCAGGCAGACATGTGGGTGGATTTGTTGTAACTGTTCAGGGTTCAGTGTGCTAGATCGGTCAGTGTGCTGATCGAAGTGGTTCTATTTGGTTGCTGGCTGTAAAAATGTTGCGAATGTGTCTAAAAGTCATTTAAAAAAATGAATGAGGATTCTGAGAGGAGACTCCCGGAGACCGCTTGGACGTGTAAACCAAGGGTCACGTGGCTGACAGACATAGCCAAGCTTGTGCCACCCAGCTAATCTGCTGGTGTGTGAATCTGCTTGCATGCTTACTGCCAGCTGACCAACACTGGCCTCTTCATAATGTTATCGAAAAAGAACACCGTTGGCTGTGGGTTCAAAACAGTGTCATTTTTAAAGAAGGTCCATGATAAAACGTGGTCAAACGCAATGCTGACGCTGTGTGGGAATTCAACCTTTTTCTTTCACATTAGTTTTCATTAAAGAAAATGTTAAAATAGTGATGTTTTTTTGGGTGGCTTGGTGGATAAGAAGCATTCCATATTAGTGTTGTGGTTTTGGGTTCAGTTAGGTATGTTCTTTATTTTGTAGAGATTCTCCTCCTCTCGTGTGTTTTGTTGGTTTTCCTGCCTTTAGTTTTCCATGCCCTTCAATAACCCCTGTGTGTCCCACTCTCCTTCATCAGCCTGCAGTGTGTTGGTCCTCTCCTCACCTGCATTTCATTCCCTCATCAGCTCTCACTACATGTACTGGTTCACTGCTTTTCTTCCTTGGCAGTTTCTTATACCCTGTTGCTATGTTGGTTCTGTCTTCCTGGTTGTTCCTGCCTGCCTTTGACCTGTTTGTTTCTTGTGCACCTGCCTGCCAGCCTGTTTGCCCCATGTCACCTGCCAGTAAGACAATGCATCTGCCACCTGCCACTGTCTGCGTTTGGGTCCTTTCCCCTATTGCCTGTTTGCCAACGCAATTGTGACGATTATGATCACAACGTCAACGTCCTTGCCATGAAGCGTGCGTGCGTACGATGCGATCGATCAATTATTGTCACGTGCGGAGCTCACTCACACAGATCATGACGCGTTCCTATCTCGTGATCAAGAATTAACAGCATTAACAGTTGTCTCATTAAACGTGTGACCTTTTCCCCGAAGGTCCATGTTTAATAAACACGTAATGTTTGGTTTCATCCAGGCACGAATACAGTATCTATTTCCACAAAAAGTGTGTGAACAAGGTTTCAGGCCAGTAGTAGTGCAGAGCAAACCTCATCCCTTTTTAGAAAGACAAGATAAACAAACCAGGAAGGAGTGATATTTTTAGGTCATGGAATAAAACTACAACATATTGAATGGTATCATCAAGGCCATGGGGGAAATTGAATACAAAGTGAAAAAATAATGCCCAATCTGAAGTCTTGGCAATACATTCCCCGGTGCGCACAGACACCTACACACTTCTCACACAGTCATATGTCCTCAGATAACACAAACAGATTGTACTAAACACGCCCTCCACACACACACACACACACACACACACACACACACACACACACACACACACACACACACACATTCCTGCCTGCATTGTGCCCAAGTTGGCAAGCAGGAGAGGCCGATGCTGGAGTGAAAGTCACGGATGAGTCAACCCAAAGAAAGGAGGCACCGCACAACAACACTGGTGGGCCGAGTTCCTTTTATCTGCTGCCTCGTGCCTGGACACGATGGGCTTCACTGCAGCCCAGGGGCACGTGGCTCTGAGTGGGGTCTGAGAGGACGGACACGGGGATTCAGCAGTTGGAAGAGTCCACGCTCAGAGCTCTTTCACACCATCGTTCCAGTCATTACATCGTTCCAGTCGTTTCAGCAGCCAGTGCTGGTCACCCTCCCCACACCGACCTGAGAGCGCCAGGCTCGGGTATGTTATCTCCACATCCCCCTTTCAGGCCCCCCCCCAGAGATGAGCTCTCTTTCACATGCTGATGAGTCCAGAGATCACCCACACACTATAAGTGTACATCGGCAGATAATGAAAGGACCCCACATGCATACAAACTCAGGCGTATACACACACGCTCACACACTCGCTGTCATGGTGTGTTAAGCAACACAAGAGCCGTCACGCAAGGCCAATGAGCTTATCTGGAGAACTAATTATCATGGCAATGAAAGGAGAAGGAATAGAAGAGTGAGAGATAGCGGATTAGAGAAACAGAAAGCTGGAAGGAAGCATGGATAGTGGAGGGGAGGAGGAAGAGGAGATGGATAGTAGAGGCAAAAGGAACTTGGGATCATGTAGGATGAGACGAGCAAGAAAGGATGAACTTTAGACGTGAACTGGTGGGGGGGGGAACTGGGTCACAAGAAGAGAGTCACAAGAAAAGGGGAAGAGCAGAAAGTACAGAGCAAGTGATGTTTGCTTCTCAGAAGAATGTTTGTGCAACAACTGTACAACAGTCTGCAACATAAAATGAACAATATCATCTTATTAACAAACAAATACTGTAACTGTAAAAAACTGGCTTACATAACCGGAACTAATAAAGCCCTCTCAATGGAAAATAATACCAAACTGTGGAACAGTAATATTATCACTGCAGTTCACATTAACGTAAGGCAAACATGCCACAGGCATTCAGCGGTGCAACGCACAGTATGTCATTTCTGCCACTAGGGGTCGCTCACATCAAAACAATAACAAAAGACATTGGGGCGACGACGTTGAGAAGTAGCGTGGGATCACGGGAGTTGGTTTCTTCACTTATTCTAACCTGATTAAAATGACGGATTTCTCTAGGTTTTCCAACATCAAAATATATAATATAGATGTAGTGCTTTTTAGACATTTTAATGCGGATATTTAGACTCATTCAGTTTGAGTTTTAGACTTGCTGCCCAAAGGTAGGATAACTGCACTTGTTTCCAATGCAGGTTCACTTTTGTACTGTAGCCTACAGCCGATTGTTATGTATATAGGTTCACTTGTTTAAGTAACTTTCTAAATGCCAGTATAAGGCAGATCATTTCACTTTAGTATTATATTGTTATAGCTTATTTGGTCATCCATGCACTGGAAAGGACAAGTCAGAAAAACAAGTTCGACAAGTTTCAATGAACTGCATATTAGCATAAAAGATAAACTGTACTATACTGCACATTTAAGATATACTAACATGATAATACTAACACTCTAGTGTTAATGCCAATAAGTTAAAGGATAAAAACAATGTACTGCTGGTCCAAGACGCATACCACCTAAGCCCAGCGTCTCTGATTCGATGTTCTCTTGCATGTCATTCCCCGCTTTCTTCCCACGTCTCCTGTCTATCTCCACTACTATCTATGAAATAAAGGTGAAAATACACTAGTTGCATAGATTTCTTTTCCCGCAAAGTACTTTGGTTGAAAGCTGAATACACAAGCAGGAGGCTACTTTATGGAGGCCGTGGAGCAGTTTGGTGGTTGACAATCAGGATCGTCCGGACAGATCTAGGAACGGAGAATGTGGTTTTCCGAGACAAATTTTGTAGGCTAATAATTAAAAAATCCTAGGCCTATCAAATTTGACAAACACAACAAAATCACGAAGTAGTCTCAGCTGAATCTAATTTACTGTTTCACACACATCCCCTCTGCACTACTGGATTGTGTGCACTGTACGCCGTCCATGAGCTGACGGGCCAAAGAAGTTACTGCACCTGGCAAATTAATAGCCTATAGCTCGGAGAGTAAGCTCCTCCTGCCGTATGTTGAGGTTCTCTTTGGGAGTGTCGAGGACGGACAGGATCAGGAACGAGTCCATCAGAGGGACAGCTCATGTTAGATGTCTCGGAGATAAAGCCAGAGAGGCCAGATTGAGGTGGTTTGGACACGTTCAGAGGAGAGACTGTGAATATATTGGTAGCAGGAGGAAGGGCAGGACAGCACAGCACTGATCAGTGGGTAGAAAGGAGGAAGAAGAGGGGTGGTAATGAAGAAAGAGGGTGAGGGGTAGTGCTGCCAGCAGGTTATCAAGCATTGCGTTTGTGGGCGGGGGAAGATGAGGTTTAAGTGGAGGGGGAGGACAGCACTGATAGCTGGGTGCACAGGAGGAAGAAGGGAAGTGAAAATGGAAGAAGAGGCGGATGAGGATGAAGGTGGAGGTGGGGTGGACACTGGAGGTGAGCAGTTGAAGGAGAGGATGAAAAGGAAGAGGACACTGCAGCAATGAAAATGAAAGAGGGGGGAGGACAGAGAAAACGTGAAAGGAAACAAGTAGCAGATACAGGCCTAATTGCACAGAAGTGCACATTGAATACTCAATCAGATCTGAAGTGAGTGAGTTAATCAGCGGTTATGTTTGTCCAAATATGTGGTAAAACAAATCAAACCGACTTGAAGCAGCTTAAACACTTAACGTAATTTTTCCATTTCCCGTATTATCAGGACCTACTTCGAGAATACAGTCGAGTTTCTGTTTGGGGTAAAAAAAAAAACCCAAATAAAAAAACTCAAAAAAATTAAGAAAGATTAGATTTCCAGTTGTGACCTTGCAGCTAAATCTAGAATAATACCAGGGGTGGAGGGAGAGGAAGAGTACTGTGGTGATCTGGAAATGGAGAGAAATAATGAGAGGGGCGATCTCGCCTCATGAGCAGAGCCCCTCCAGCCTTTCTCTTAACAGCCGGGCTCATCACTGCTCTTTGTAAGCCTTTAATGCATGGGTATTTATTTTCAAATATTCCTACATTATTATTAGAGATATCTTAACCATTTATGACATTTGTTTTATTATTTATAGATGTCAGAAAAATGTAAATGCATTGCGTAGCCAGCTTATATTTCATGTTTATACTGTGCCATCTTACATATAGGCTGCTGTACGTTCTCATAGACTGGCACCAACCAAAGCCAAATAATTCAGCACATACATCCGTCCATCGTCTTCCGCTTATCCGGGGCCGGGTCGTGGGGGCAGCAGTCTGAGCAGAGACGCCCAGACTTCCCTCTCCCCAGACACTTCCTCCAGCTCTTCCGGGGGAATACCGAGGCGATCCCAGGCCAGCCGAGAGACACAGTCCCTCCAGCGTGTCCTAGGTCTTCCCCGGGGCCTCCTCCCGTTCGGACGCGCCCGGAACACCTCCCCAGGGAGGCGTCCAGGAGGACAGATGCCCGAGCCACCTCAGCTGGCTCCTCTCTCTCTGAGCTCCTCCCGAGTGACGGAGCTCCCAACCCTATCTCTAAGGGAGGGCCCAGCCACCCTGCGGACCCTAGTCAGCGCAGTAATCACAAATCCCAGTCACGCGCTTGTGCTCAGTGCAACATGTGTTGTGTTGCAGTTGAGCGTGGGTAGATGGATGTGGCATCTCCAGCGTTTTTGTGGGTGTCGCTCAGTTGAAGCAGTTCGTGGACAAAGCAAAGACTTTTAGAGAATCCATCAGCTTTTAGGAGGTCACGGCATCTCTTTCCTTTTCTCCAGCCATGGCCAGAACAGCTGAAGGCCAAGCTTTTCCAGGAGAGTGCGTCACTTCCAGGACAAATTTGGCCATGAAAACTACTTTCGTGTTTATAGCTGTGAGGTTGAGGTAAATATATATGGTTCCCTTATCAGTCCTAACTTCTCTTAGGATTGCTACTTGGATGGTATCTTGACTCTTGTCCCCCATTCAGAGCTCGTATCAACTGAGCTAGCTTCGTCATTCTCGCTCTCCAGTTCTGCTCATAAATGACACAAAACAAATTCCTCATCATCAGTACCCTCAGGTACATCTTCATTTGCGGAGCTACTGTCATCAAATCCATGTTACTGTGCCAGTAAGCGAATATAAACAAACGTTACCATAACAGTATTTTCATGTATTGTTTCATTAATGCGTGCTTCCCAGTTAACACATATTGTGAGTAATGATACCCACTGGTAGTATGTTTTTATAATGCTTGCTTTTTTTATGAATCTTGCTGTGTGAGGCTGTTTGAGAGGCACCCTTGAGTAAATATTAGTAAATGTCATCTATTCTGGGTAGAACTAGCTTTGCCACTTACCGTAAGCGAGCACGGTCCCAGTAGCGCCGAGTACAATCATATATTTTTAGTTCAGTCAAGTTGCCAAGAAGCAAATGCAATTCATTATGGTGGGCAGTCGTCAATTACTATGCTTATACAAGGAAATGCATCTCATTCAGTGTGAGGTTGTGATACACAGCCAGCAACCTCATGCTTTGTAGTCAGGGGGAGAAGCGTTCCATCAACTGTGACAAACAGTGTTATAGTTGTGTTCGGGTGTGTTGCCTGGTGAGGCAAATCAAATACACTTGAAATATTAAAATATTCAACAAACTTCAGACAGCCAAAGGCAAAGACAATCTTATAATTCTGAGAACTCCCATATAGTTAAATCAACATTTTGCTAGAAATTAGACTTTTTTGTGTTGACTGTATCAGAATGTAGTGAAGGATAACTGTATTTGTAGTCATTTAGTCGCTATTATTAAGTGTGTCATTGTATTGATCTGGTAGAAATTGTAGCAGCGTTTGAGCTTTTGCCTTTTACTGAACTGAACTAGAGGGTTTGCTTTGCCAAAGATCTTTAAAAAGAAATATTTTTCATGTCATTTAGTCAAAAATCAATCCTTACCAAATGAAAAGAGAAGGAATGTCTCAATCTAGCTCTGACAAGGAAGTCAAATGGAACCCAGTTCCAAGGTAACAGTTTCATTATTGGAAGGCAGAAGAAGAGTAAGGGTGCTCTTCATAAACTGTTTGGTTGCAGTCTGCATTGATTTTGTCTTATACACAGGCAATATTGTTGATCTCCATTGTTAATGAAAACTGCTTCAGTGAAAACACAGTCTGTATCCAATTTGGTCCAGTTTGTCCCATTAAAAATGTATTTAACAGCAATGAGAATGCTAGTTAAAAACTCCAAACGCAAAATGGAAATTCCCATGGAACAAAAGAGTGCTGGCAGCCTTGTATTATATTTAGACTTGCATCGTGTTATAGCTCTTTGTGTGGTAATATAGGGACTTATTTCACTGCTTATTTGCTTAAGAGTTGTTTCACTGAACAGCTCGAACTGTCAAACTCTTATTCAAGCACGTAATCATGCATACACTGTACTGTGCTGCGGTTGTGTGGATAATGTTTCTTACTGGAGTGCTTTTATGTGTGTCCGCCCATGTGTGCGTGTGTACATGCTCATGCCTACATGTGTGTATGCAGGCGTGCGTGCTTATCCACCTGTGTGTGTGTGTACTTTCCTCGGCTCAGCTCGAGAGCTCACGGCCGCGGAGAAGACGGCGTCTGTCACCGAGGAGACGGACATCGACGCGGAGGAGGCGAGCCAGGTGCCGGCAGCAGAGGAGTTAAGCCTCCGTAGAGGAGTGACTGATTTGGACGCCACAGCCAAGACACCTGACCTGAACCACTCAGAGAGCAAGGTAAATCATCCCGCCGTTGTATGTGTGTGTGTTTTTGTACCTCAGGCCAGCAGAGGCTTACGTCAAATCTCCCAGGGATCTTTCTCCACGTGTGGCGCCAACATGGCAGCGCAATGGACAAATGCCTGTTAACAAACAATGTCTGGAAAGCGATAAACACTAGATTTACTGTGTGTGTGTGTGTGTGTGTCAGTTCAATCAGGGAAACTGAGCAGAAATCGCAGGTTAACACAACTCGTTTCAGTTCAGTGCTGAAATGGCTTGACGAGATGTTGGCGTTTTGGCAGTGACGTCTTTTACAGGTTTGGCTCGTAAAGAAGTCAAATATTTAAATTGCGAACTCTCGCAACGGGTTTAACGCGTAGTCCTTTCAAGAGCTCATACATCAAGAATGACAGTAAATCTAATTGGATTCTTGACCCAGCTTTCGTAGTTCGTAGGTCACAGTCCTTTCCACCAGTTTGGTGCTGAGTCTGGAAGCTGTGGTTACTGTACCTTTAAGAAGGCCGGGTTTTTAGTTACTGCCAGACGCACTCGTCAAACTAGGAGGATAATAATTTTTGTATAATACCACGTGGCAATATACAGTTTTTAAAACGCATGGAACAAAGAGAAACATTGATCGTGATCTCGGTACCTTCATTAGCGGACACTGGGGCGGTAGTGTCTCAGCCCGTATGGACTTGGCTTGTGAACCGGAGGCTAGCCGATTCAAGTCCAGCTCAGACCAGACGGTGCGGCGTGTGGACTGGTAGCTGGAGAGGTGCCAGTTCACCTGGCAGGAAATAAATATGGCTGTTCAGTCACTCCAGGTCAGGCTGACCCCTGAGTGTAACAGTGCATAGCAGAAGTTTTCAGATAGTTTAACGTCTTTGAGGCTCTGCTATTCACACGATTTCCTTGAGGCTTGAAATGAAAGTCTCCGTTTATGTATGGCACGAGTATAGAAATAGCTCCCGCTGCTTGGTTTCTATGCAGAAGCTGTCAGCAGTACGTTGGCAGCTGAGCTCCAAGACTACTACGCTAGTCATCCCGTTTATGTGTCTGCGTCTGTGTGGCCTCATAGTGTTGGTGATTTGATACAGCTCAGTCACACCGTCTGCTCTCCGGCCTGTGGAAACCCACCACCAGCAGTCCGTCTATAAGCAGAGAACTGCTCTCTGGCCTGTCTGGTGGTGTGTGAGTGCGGCTGTCTGGCTCAGCTGGCAGAGCGGCGTAGTAGCTGTTGTTTACTGGGCTTTTACAGTAGCATGCAGGGGTGTAATTATGTTTTTGATCGAGGCAGCAGTGGGAGGACGACACTGCATGATGAGGGCAGAGGGAGGGTGCCGGGCGATGTTTATTAAGCACTACTCTTTGGCTTGAGACCTTGGGCTCTCCATCAAGTTGGCAACAATTGCGTATCATTATCACTTTATTGTGTTTTTATGTTATATTTGCCTCCCACCGCCTGGCTTTGCTGAGTGACGGAGAGCGGCAATGGGCAAGGATAGAGGGCGGACCGGCACTGGCTCCAGGTGTTGTTTTGCGCCCAACTCAATATTTTCATCCTCGTTGTTATGTTACGCTGAAATAGTTCTTATGTTCCATTTGGAGAAATGATTGCTTTTCATAGTTTTTAAGATGAAACCATGTCTCCTTAAAGTTACCACCGCCTGAGTCTCTGAAACATTATTGAACGTGTGTTTCAAAGTGTCCACTGCATATGCCAAATGTTTGTACTGAACATATCTGCAAAGCATTCACTGTCAATGTAGTTCATCATTTCCCCCTAGCTGCTCCTGGCAACTAAAGCATGCATAATGGTTCTATGTAGCATGCTTCAGACAAATGTGCTTTCAGACAGCGGAATCAGGGGCCGGCTGCATCCGGCAAGTTTTGTTTTCTGTAAGTTTTGTTAAAGCTGGTATTCACTTAATTTGAATTCATATATCGTTACCATACTTTCCAAATGAGCAGAACAACAGACTGGTGGGTTCGCACCACTGGCCTGCTCTTTTACCAGAAACAAATCGATGCACCAAGCTTCATCACTGAGCAAGAGAGCGGCTGTGGCCTGAAAAGCTGAGGGACAAAGTTGCAGCATTGGCCAAACTCGCTGTTTTAGCCAAGTAATTATCTGCCAGCACAAGCAACAAAATGTCCGTTTTGTTAGCCAGTCACAGACTGACATTATTTATGCTCTTTGCTGGCACCAAAACTAATTCAAAGGAAAGTTTTGGTTTTTCAGTTCTTCACGGTTCTCTTTCACCTTCCCACTAAAAGTGTCAAAAAGTCCCCTTTGCAGGAAAAGCCCTGGTGTGTGTGCTAACTCTGGGTAATTAGGTAGTTCCTCGGGCAGTCTCAATTAATGGTAAATAATTAAGCAGACAAGCTGTTAGGCAACACTCCAGGCCAGAGTTCATAAAACGTTTCATCAGGACCCAAATGAGAACGTCATGTAACCTTAGGCTCCGAGCTCACTGAAACACACCTGTCAACTCGGCACGTGGAGGCTCACCGGAGCGAGACTTTGAGACCCGTTTTGGGTCCTAACTCGGAGTTACAAAACCAAGCTATTCATCTGTTTAACAGTCCTTGGGTCCCATTAACGTTAGAGTTATGAGACCTTTCATTCCAGCCCCTGATTAAAAGCAACACAGCGTGAAATCACTGAAACAACGAGCTCTCGGCGACGACCTCTATACTCAGGTCAGTGGAGGAAGTGCGCGTCTGTGTGTATTACAGTTTGTGTATGTATTCTTTAAAAAAAATTAAAAATAAAATACATTTCTTGGACACATTTGTCACTCTTAACAGCTTGACAGATTAAATGGGAATGTGCAGGGACAAGTAGGGAAACGTAACATCGAATAATGTGTGCGCGTGCGCGACTGTGTGCCTTTTACGTTAGTTCCCATTTTTATTACACAACTGTGTGTGTACTTCCCGAGCAGAGGGATTTGATTCACTACAGGGTTTCTCTGGAAGCTCATGAAAGGGAAAGCAGCCCGTGAGTGTTAAAGTTCTTTCTCTCCCTGTCAGCTCCCGTTAGACTGACAAATCCCTCGGCGCCCTGCGTTCAAACGATCCCGGGGGACCTGGAAGAGCACACATCAATCCCACCTTGGGCTTTGTGTCCGCGAGGTTGACTCAGGACGTTTCACTTTTAAAAGGCTTGCCTCTGGTATCAGACAGAGTATTACCACAGGACAAAGTGGAAAGACAAAAGCCACATTTTAGAGATAACTGCATTCTGCACATTCCAAGAGCCTGTGCCTTTCATTTTGGCAAGAGACCGATGCTCATCGATGGCTTCAATAAGGAGTGAGTGCTGTGCGGAACAAAAAGAAAAGAACAAAAGATCAGACTCATGATGAGGTCAAAGCCCTAAAACAGAATCATTCACTTTTACAAAGGGGGGGGGGGGGGGGGGGGATGTGATTGGGTGTTTTAAGGGGGGGTTGTACCTTTTCTTTAACAACATCTGGAGGGTTAAAAAAGACAAACAATGCAGTTTCCTCTCAAAAATCAAAAAAGCGGAAAAAAAAAGAGAAATGAGGCACAAAAACCAAAAAAGGGACTAGTTCGTCTTAAAACACATG